>VWZV01000904.1:170096-180750 GCA_013397155.1 Irena cyanogastra | reverse complement strand
CATCAGCATGGATTTCCTATGTGGCTAGATTGGTTTAATTTATGTAAATTATTGCATGCCTTCATTTTTAAATACTTGCAGAGAAAATTCTAAGAGAAATATGTTTAACATCTGACTTAGGGTTTCCTTATTTTGTATTAATAAAATTAAATTATTGTAATTACTTATTGCCAAAATANAATTATTGTAATTACTTATTGCCAAAATGGTGTTTCGCTTTAGTTTAAATGTAAAAATTGTGTTGCATACTTCAGTACAAAACCTACTTACTTGTTTCTGTGGCAGCTATGTAGAAAATTTTTCTGCTTTTTCTAAAGAGCAGTTAACTTCGACATACACAGTTAACCTGTTTTTCTTCCCTGAGACTTCTAATTTTGTCTCTGCTCAGCACCCCAGGCAGAAAAGATGGTGGCAGAACCCAAGATTTAATATTAAAATGCGAGTGTTTCCATTATAGCACAAAAGTGATTCCTCAGGCTGCAGCTGGATAACTTGTAGGTGTGGAAAAACATAGATTGTTCTTTTCTTCACAGTATTGCATGGATAAGAAAGGACTATGTTGAAGATGCAGCTATTAGTTTCAGAGATCAAAGTACAAGCTGTTTCCATTTCTGTTAAGTAGTAGTAAGCCTTCTAAAGCTTAGTGAAGATAGAAAGTATCTGCAACAAACAATTAAAATTAATATTGCTAACTGTCCATAGTATTTGGTGTGTTGATTAAATATTTTAACTTTCTATAGATCTTTGAGCAAGTATTAAGTGAACTAGAGCCTCTGTGTCTGGCGGAACAGGACTTCATTAGTAAATTTTTCAAACTACAACAACATCAGAGCACTTCTGGAACAACAATGGTATGACTTAGATTCTCTGTCACTGAAGTAAAAAAGTATTGACCAGGCCTCAAAAGAAACCTGTTTAAAAGAGAACTTTGGAATTTATTGCTGATTATGTGATCCTGGTGATAAGTAACTCGTTTTTCTTTATGAACTGGAAGGATCTTTATTTTTGGCTGACCAATACAAAATTTATAAAAGAAGGACTGACATGTTTCTTCGTAGAGACAACAACAAACACCCCATCATGCTGTGTAGGAAGACAGTGGGGAGTAATTGCGGATAATATTGAATTTGGTGGAATGTGATTGGAAAATTACCAGAAACTTGCAAACTGCTCCATTTTCTACTCTGGAGACAGGGGGTCCTGAGGGTATGGAGCTGCTACTTATATTGGCTTTGTCAGATGTAGTAAATGCTTTGATAAAGAATTGGAGACAAATCTTACTTTTACATACATTCCTTGTTCTCACAGAACGAAGTGGAGGAAATGGATGGAGTAGCTTTATCTCGTTCATACCCTTCTGGTGTTCCACAAACAGTCTCATCTGAGTATGTGCTGCTATTTTTTATTACTGATTCTTAAGTCTGTGTTTGAGTTTATTTGGCATATAAAACTTTTTTCTCTAAAATCAAAAATTATTCCCTTTCAGTGAAAGTGAATAGTGAGCTTGTAATTTTAACCTAGACACTGAGTGTGTTGGTAAAAAGAATATTTTCGTATATAGAATGGGTGTTTCTGTATATAGTTAATTCTCTTAATAGTTTGCAAATTGAAATTAGGCACTATAATATAGAAAATATGCATAGCAAAGTTCTAAGTGCGTGGCAGCTTCCAGAGAGAAAATACTTTTTGGAATATTTTATACCTGTGGCTGTTGATTTTTACTGTGTGATACTGACTTTCTGAAAGTCATGAGACCTGTTGAATGCAAATGAGACTACTATATCAAATAAATATGTCAAAAACCTTGCAAAATAGCCTAGTAAACTGTCAGAGTAATATTTTCCTCTTATGCATTTTTAATAGGAAGGACATGATCCGACAAATGATGACAAAAATATTTCGTTGTATTGAACCTGAGCTGAATAACCTTATAGCACTGGGAGACAAGATTGATAGCTTTAATTCCCTTTATATGTTAGTTAAGATGAGCCATCATGTATGGACAGCCCAAAATGTGGACCCTGCTTCCTTTCTCAGCACAACACTTGGAAATGTTTTGGTGACTGTCAAAAGGAACTTTGATAAGTGCATTGTAAGTTCTTTAGTTATTCTGATTAAGCTAACTGTAATATTGTAGGAAGCCCACTCCTACCCAGTTTGATTTTACATTTCTGTATACTTAATTTCTTGCTTTAAATTTGAAGTGAAATTAGTAATTTATTGCTTTTCTACTGGCCAAGCCTTCACATAAATGGTGTTTTTTTCCTCTCCATTGCAGTTTTCCTCAATAAGTAGCTTTTTGTAACAAATAAGACCACTCATTTGGGGTTCTGAGCTAGTTGACATTCTTAAATCTTTGTTTAAACTTGTACTCCTACTGAAATTACTGAAGTCCATTAAGTAAAATACAGCTCTCTGCCTTTTTTACTTGCCAAAACCAAACCTTGTGGACTTAGGAGGGTGTGAGTTCTTTTGGCAGTAGCAGAGGCAGTCTCTACTGTCTGAAACTTTCTTTTGCTAATGCAATTATGACCATTATATTAAATATGGCAAGTTTACTGAAAAAAGAGTTGTTGGTATAACTTTGTTTTATTGTCATAAATGTAGTTTGACTCTAGGCAAACGTCATAAAACTGACCATTCTTGATCAGTTTAATACTTAAAATATTTGGAAACTGATTTTTTATTACATTCAGAAATAAAATTTCTTCAAAAGAAGACTAAAGACACTTCCTGCAGCAAAAGGAATTGTTAGCTTGCCTGACTCAGAAAAGTGAAGTTCCTTGTTAGATTATAAAGTGAAAATTGTTAATTGTTATGCTTCTGGTGCATAAATTTGGGGTTTTTTTCATTGGGTGTTTGTTTCCATAATACTAAGTAAATAAAGGGGAATAAAATACCATCTTTCCTTTTTCTTTCCAATCATTGTACTTAAAATAATTTTAAGGGTAAAAAGGGTGGAATAGATGTACTAATTGAAAGAATTATTTCTGTCTTTGGTGGATAAATGCCAGTTTTTTCAGTATGTCTGCATTTTTCTTTTAATAGTTGTTATGTGATCTGGAGCCTAACATTTGTTCTTGTTTTAAATTAAAGAGTAATCAGATGAAGCAGATGGATGAAGTAAAAATCTCAAAGAAGAGTAAAGTTGGGATCCTTCCATTTGTTGCTGAATTTGAAGAGTTTGCAGCCCTTGCTGAATCAATTTTCAAAAATGCAGAACGACGAGGAGATCTAGATAAAGCCTACATAAAACTTATAAGAGCTGTCTTTGACAGTGGTAGGTCTTCCAAGGCTGTCATAGTTCACTAAAATAATTGTTTCCACCTGTATATATATAACTTTGCCCCAATTAACAGGTGATTTTCTTTAAGAATATGCCAAAATTTTGGTTGTCTCTCTTATTGTAAGTGAGCAAGCGTAATCCTTTTGATTGTCATATACTTTGAGATACTTTCCTTTGAACATACCTGTAAAGTAACTTTGAGTTGTGACAGAGGTAAGTGGTTAAGACTCTGAAGAGGGAGGGGAGACAGCAGCAACTTGGCATGCCCAATCTGAAGTGGTTTCTTGTCTTTTTGTTTCCTCCTGTAAAAAATCATATAGGAAGAACAAAAAATGGCCGTAGCAGATCTTTCCTAGTTAGCAGTTTAGTGTTTTGACTGGAATGAATCTGTGCTTATTACCGATACTCTGGTGCCCTAGATCACTTTCATGATGGGCATCCTGATAGTCTCAGTAAAATGATTAATGGATGAAGGCACGGAGAATTAACTGCTCCTCTTTCAGACTGCTTTTAGGTGCAGTAAGAGAGGGATAGGTAGAATTTTTTTTGCCTGCTTGTTGTTGTTTTAGGGTTGGGGTTTTTTTTGGCAGGGAGAGGGGGAGGTAAAAGATCTGTGTTCAGGATTATCTATTTTTATTATTAAATTTAGGGACTGAGGGAAATTTTGACCATAAAGCTAATAAGCAAAAACTGAGATTAAGAAGTACATTTAAAAAAACTCCCACTACCTTATTGAAGATTCTTGTCCCAGTGAAGATGGGAATTGATTTTGCTGTGACTTCTCTTAAATAGTTCTATCATGTGCAATTTATTAGGGATACTGAAAGCATGCTTGTAAGCCTTTTCAGAATGTGCCTTGTTCCTCACACCTGTAAATGAGATCATACATGTTCATTATTTTGTATCTTTTTATAAGTGACTCTTTTGCCATACAAGTTTCATCATCTTAGAGCCTGTATCTGTTGCTTCTTTTCAAAGTTCTTAAATAGCGTTTTATTTAGTGGTAATTCTGACTCATACAAATGGTAATCAGTTACATGAGATTCAAAATTCCTTTTTGATAATATTATGGTTATTGGTTATGTTTTTCTGAATTTGTTTGTCCTTTTGGTATTCTAAGTATTTGCTTCTCATTTCTTTCAGTTGAGAAAGTAGCTAATGAAAGCCAGAAGACACCCAGGGATGTTGTCATGATGGAGAACTTCCATCATATTTTTGCAACACTTTCTCGCTTGAAAATTTCTTGTCTGGAGGCTGAGAAAAAAGAAGCCAAACAGAAATACACTGATCATCTTCAGTCTTATGTAATCTACTCACTTGGACAGCCTCTTGAGAAATTAAATGTGAGTATATTTGAGTATTCATTTAAATGGTACAGGATAGTTTCTGAATGTACTATTTCCACTATTTGATCTCTTTATCACTGCATCTGTCATAATCTCTTATTATTTTGGACTGGAAAATGTCTGGCAAGACTACTCATGAGAGTAACAGTCTTGGATGAAAATAACCAAATTTTTCATGGCAATTAGTAGTACTGACTAAACATCAGTGTCTTAAGCAAATGGTTTTGAGGAAGAAGAAAGTGAGGGGAAAAGTCATCAGGATTATTGGGATAATCATCCTTACCTCAACTGCAGAGAAAATTGCTGTAGTTTCTGAGCTGTTCAACGAGAAGAAAAGTTACAGGAAAATTCTGTATGTCTGAAGTTGAACTAAATTAAACTGAGTAGTGACTTAGGTTCAGATTGACTTCTGTCCACTTGAATGTCTTGTGGCTTTTTCTATAAACAGGATTTCAGGCATCCATTTGGATTTTCAGAGACATTTAAGATGTATTCCCTTTTTGAAATTAAAATGCTTTATTGCTGTTTCCCACTTGTGGATTGACTCTGACTAATATCTTAGCTGGCACATAGCTAACTGCTGCTTAGTCCCCCCTCTCCAGGGGAGACCATAGGAAGAGCAAAAGTGAAAAAACTTGGGGGCAGAGATGCAGACAGTTTAATCAGAGAAGGGGAGAGAGAAAGATAGAGGGAAAAAAAATAACGTAAGGGATGCAAAAGCACTACCTGACTGACTACCTCTCACAACCAGACTGATGCCCAGGCAGTTTCTGAGCAACAGCTACCTTGAAGCCAAACACCAAACCTGCCTCCTCCAACCCTAAGCTGAGCACGATGTTATGTGCTATGATTTGGCCAGGTTTGACCTGTTCAGCAGTAACCAAAACATTGCTGTGTTATCAGTCCAGTTTTAGCCACAAATCTAAAACACAGCACCATATAGGCTGCTGTGAGGAAAATTAACTAGAGAGTTACCTCTGTCCCAGCCAGACTTGATCCACTGTTGAGCTCAACCTTCATATTTATAGAAATTCTTCCCTCTATTTACTAAAACTTTTATATTTACTATGTTGAGGAAACTGGTCAATGGCAGTGAGAAGGGAGGGCAATTGTGAACAAATATGCTCTTCTGTAATTAGGGTTTAAAAGATGTTCAGGTGCTTAGAGAGTTCATCCAAAAGATCCAGTGTTCGGATCCCTGGTTATGAGCTCATGAATTGAAGATTTAGAGGCTGATTGGTTATTAGTTACAAGGTTGTAAAGAAAAGTTCAATTGCTTCTAGAAATGATTGGTTTCAATTTTATGCTAGTACTTGGATTGCTGTATTGTTGGGCTATGTTTTAATGTTTATGGCTGAGCAGTACTTCATGCCCAATTGAAAAACAAAAACTGGGAGAACACAATAGTCATGAAGCAAAATCAAGATTTAACCACACATATCCTTGTCAAATTAAGTTAATTAGCTCAGATTTGTGATAGTGACTAATGCTATTACTTGTTGTTAGCATTTTTTTGAAGGTGTTGAAGCTCGTGTGGCACAAGGTATACGAGAAGAGGAAGTAAGCTATCAGCTGGCTTTTAATAAACAAGAGCTTCGTAAAGTTATAAAGGAGTATCCTGGTAAAGAAGTGAAGAAGGGACTGGATAATCTCTACAAGAAGGTAGATAAACATCTCTGTGAAGAAGAAAACTTACTTCAGGTAAACTAAATCGTCTTTAGAACCGTATAATATTACACAGAGGTTTTTTATTACTGCTTTTGCATATGTTTTCTGTGACAATGTTCAGCATAGCTCTAAAAACATAAATTTTGATTACAGCTTTTTGGTTTTTTTATACTCCTACTCTATTTGTTTAATACTGATTCGGCCCAGAGTGGTAGAAAAAATTTCAGAAAGAAACTTCCTTTATGATTCCCTAGCTGACCATTAATGGGTGACATCTGTTTTGCAAAATATATTGGAAGTAGAGAGCAGATTTAAATGAATAGGTAATCTGATGTGAATCTTAGCTGGTGCATTATAGCCGAATACTTTGTTATGTCTGATAGTTTTATTATCTAATGTTTTTCTTACACTCTGTAAACTTTTTCGCTGGAATAAATAATAAGTAGACTCACAATAAGCTTGTTTAAACAGCTTTTTCAAGTCTGAAATGTGAATTATAGCACTTTTCTGGTTCAGGGTATTTTCCTGAAAGACAAAAGCAATACCTCTATTAGGAAAGCTTCCCCATCTTCTTTACAATTTTCTGCTTTGCACATTTATTACAAGTCATGTCAACATTACAGATCTTAATGGGTAAAAAATATCAATCTGCTTTTTAATGCAGTAACTCCATCCATTGAACTTTAAATCTTTAAAATCTTTAATCTTTAAAATGACACCTAAAGTGAGAATTGATTAATAAGCCAACGTTTTGTAGTTAGCCTATGTAGTGTATTGTGCCGGTTGACTTTTCCTAAAGTTTGCTTTCTTTGGCAGGTTGTGTGGCATTCCATGCAAGATGAATTCATACGACAGTACAAGCACTTTGAAGGGCTGATAGCTCGCTGCTACCCTGGATCAGGAATTACTATGGAATTCACTATACAGGATATTTTAGACTACTGCTCCAGTATTGCACAGTCTCATTAAGTTCTAGAAAGGGAAAGTGAAGCTAGCAAAGTGTGTGCCTGTGTATAAGGGAATCAAAACACTATGAATGTTATTGGGTTTTAAAAGGTGGATTTCCATGTGCGTGTAGTTAACTGCCATGTATGTTGAGTAACACTCCTGCTTCAAATGCCTTTCAGGGCAAAATAAAACCTTGGGGGATTTGTTATGCTTCTATTGGGCTGAAGTACTGTTTGACAGCATTAATTCTGTGAAACACTTTGGATACAGTTTTTCCCTTTCCCTAATATTCACATATTTTTATTTATAATTCCTTCTCTTGCCAAAAGCAGTAAGCACTACCTTCATAGTATGCCAAAAAATACTACTGTTTTCACTAATATTTTTCATCTTAGAAATTATGTAGATATTGCAGACTATCAGATACTTTCTCTTCCTTGTTCTAGGAAGTGTGGATGTAGAACTTTATGCAGTGGGAAGACTGAATTCATGTTCTGAGATGTAATGTGACTATGGCTATAATTCTTAATTAAACTATGTTCATCATATTCTTTATTTCTGTGGCGAAATTTCTTTATTTCTGATGTTCACCTTTCAAAAAGGTGAAAATACCTGAAGGAGTTAATTCCATTGTTTTGCTGCTGGCTATTGAAGAGTTGTTCCATTTCTGCATCCATGTTGTTTTTCTTCCTTTTAGTAAATATGTAGTATCAGTATACTCTAACCTCATTTAAATCCTTCCTCTTCCTGGAGCTTCAGCTGCCAGGGATTCAGGACCTAGGTTTTCTGTACAGCTTGGTGAAATTGCCAAGTTGCTGGATAGAGGTGGGGTGTATATAGGGTAGAAACAGGTGCAATAAACATGCAGAGGTAGAGGTAGGTTTCTTGAGATGCAGATGCAAGAAATTAAAAAAACAAAAACCCAACGGATTGAATGTGAGTTTTTCCTTCTGAGTTTTGTAACAAACCTGCTAGATAAAACCTGGATTTCAGAGGTTCATTGCTTGTGTTGGAAGGGACCTTAAAGATCCTCTAGTTCCAACCGCCTTCCATGGGCAGGGATACCTCCCAGTACAGCCGGTTGTTCAAAACCCCATTCAGCCTGGCCTTGGGGATTCCACAATTTCTCTGCGCAACCTGATCAGGCTCTCACCAGCCTTACGGTAAAGAGCTTCCTCCTCCTACCCAATCTAACCCCTGATTCTCTTTCACTCTGAATCCTTTGCCCCTTCTCCTGTCACTACATGCCCACGGCAAACGTCCCTCTCGTCTTTCTCGCAGGCTCTCGGGGCCGGGCTGTCGGCACGGGCCGCTCTCTCTGCGCACGGGCGAAGCCGCTTGTCCCGGATCCACCGGCGCTCGGGCCCCTGGGCACACCCGCTCCTCACGCCGCCCGCCCCGCGGCCCAGGGCAGCAGGAAGCGTTCTGCCCGCCGCGCGGGGGCTGCCGGGCCGGGAAGGGGCGGGAGGGGAAGGGAAAGGAACGGAAGGGGCGGACGGGGCAGGGCAGGGGCCCGGCGGGCGCGTCCCCCCGTTGCTGCGGTGACGGGCCGGAAGCGGCCGCTGCTCCGCGCGCCATTTTCAAAGGATTTCAAGCGCTGGGACATCGCGGCCGCTCCGCGGCCGCCCCGCTTGCCGGTGCCTGCTTTTAGTGGTAAGTGTGGGGGAAAAGTGGCGTAAACCTGCTTGGAAAGTGACCGACCGCCCCTCTGTAGGTACAGATTGGGATTGCTGGAAGGTCTGCAAGGCTTCCAGTTTAGGGAAACGGGTGATGAGCAGGCTCATAATCGAAAGAGTTTTCTTGTGCTAAAGTGGGAACGTAGAGGATATGGTGACAGGCTGCCCAGGGAGGACGTGGAGTCTTCCTCTCTGGAGACATTCTAAACCCACCTGGACGCGTTCCTGTCACCCGCTCCAGGTGACCCTGCCTTGGCTGGATGATCTCCAGAGCTGCCTTCCAACCCTAACCATTCTGGCATTCCATTACACTTTAGCGAGGAACTCTGTGTGTTCGGAACAAGTGTTGTCTTTCCATTGGCAAAGGGCTGAGGCTTCACAGCAAACGTGTTGTGAAATGAGCTCCCAGCAAATCCACTTGGAAGCAGACTTTCCTAAAGCAGGTGTTGGCTCTTTGGGTATATCTGGAACGTGGTGTTGCAGCAGCTGCGTGTCACGGCACAGCCCTAAAGCCCTGCAATAGTCAAATACCGGGTCTGCTGAGTGCCTTTGTCTGGGCGAACAGGACAGGAACAAAAAGGAAAAAAAAAAACCCAACCCTTTAACATGTAAATTCTGTTGAATGAAAAGTGCGTTTTGGTATCTCCCAAAACCGAGACTGAAATTGCAGTTCACGATTGTCTTTGGTGTTAATGTTACAGACTCAATTTAAAAAAAAATTGTTTCATAGAATATACATTTGTCCATAGTAATTTCTTTGTGTTCAACTGTTAGCAATGTCGTTTTATTGTCCACATGGCAATGGACAACACTGTCACTCAGTTGTGATTCACAAGGCTATTAAGCTTCTTTAGAGAAAAGCATATTCTGGATTGAATTGACTGGGTGCAAATAATGTAGAAAACTTGGATTTACAAAAAAGCTTTTTGAGAAGGTTCTTTACCAAATGCTTTTAAGAAAGCAGGTCTCTGTCAGAAATGGAGAAAATAAGCTGGTGGCTAAAGGAGAGAGTAGAATACTACATTACAGTGAATGTGCAGAAGGTTGTCTGCTGTTTAAGACTGACTAGTGATCTGAAAGAATGGGTTAAACAGCAAGGGACAAAATTTGCTCATTTCATAGGCATGCTATCAATTGAGTTTGCTAAATGCAATCTCAAGGATTGTAGAAGAGTTTCGCTGGGCTGAGTAATAAAGTGGAAATTAAAGAATAGCATTAATGAAGGCAAAGTGATACATGCTGTGGTCTCTAAAATGGCAGTAACTGTTCAGAAAGATGTGTCACTGTGAATGCATCTAATCTATGCTTTAGAGCAAACAAAAACCGAGTGCCCTGGTTTCAGCTGGGATGAAGTTAGTTTCCTTCCTAGTAGCCATGCAGTGTTGTGTTTTGGATTCAGCATAAGAATTATGTTGATAACACTCTGGTGTTTTGGTTGTTGCTAAGTAGTGCTTGCTCTCAGCAGAGGACTTCTCAGTGCCAGTGAGGAGCTGCACGGAAAGCTGTGAGGGAACATAGCCAGGACAGATGACCCGAGCTGACCAAAGGGGTATTCCACACTTGGTGTCCTGTGTATAAACTGGGAGAGTTATCCAGAGCAGGGCTGATTGTGGTTTGGGGACAGGCTGGGCAGAAGGTGGTGAGCAATTGCATTGTGCATCTCTTGAGTTTTATCAATATCTCTCTATTATTATTATTATTATTATTATTATTATTATTATTATTATTAT
>VWZV01000904.1:0-170084 GCA_013397155.1 Irena cyanogastra | reverse complement strand
TATTATTATGTTTTGTTTCAAGTATTAAACTGTTCCTATGGCAATCCAAAAGTTTTGCCTTTTTTCCCCCTGATTTAAGCCATGGCAAACCCTAATCAGTAATGTGAAAGAGTGGGTTAAACAGCAGGAGACAAAATTTGCTCATTGTGTGGACATGTTAAGTGCAGTCCAGGGGTGCCAGAAGAATTTCACTGGACTGAGTGATGATGCCAGAGTTAAGGAGCAGTGTTAGTAAAGGCAGAAAGTGATGCATGCTGTGGTCTCTAAAGGGGTAGCAACCACTCAGTGAGATGTGTCACGGTGAATGCATCTAATTGAGGCTTTAGAGCAATCAAAAGGCAAGTGGTAAGTTAGGAATCAATATGAATAGTGAAGGCTACTGCCAAGTGTCTCTATGGCTGCTCAGAGAAAGGTCTATCAGGTACTATTATAATTATTTCAGTCCAGCTTGAAGCCCTTCAAGGCCCTGCATTATAGGCTTATATGAAAAAATGTATGTAGGAGGAAGATTTGACTCGTTGTTTTTAGGTTTTTATACTCTTGCTGTGGCAACTGTCAAGAGACGTAGGAAATTGTGTCAGACAGGTCTTGGATTCAATTGAATCAGTGTGTTTCATATGTTGGTTTAATATTTCCAGAAAAACAAATTTTCCTCATGTAGAAGTTACTAGATACTTTCTCATGTCATGGTAAGAGTAGTTTAGGATCTAAAACTAAGTTTAGGGTATAAGATTTAAATTGTGGTAGTCTGTAATGGCAGAGGTCTGGAATTGCTGACACATAATTTCTTTCCAACAAAGGGTGTATGACAATTATTGTCTTTGAAGACTTTAATATCTATGTTAAGCTCTCTGAAATAACAACCCCAATTATATTTATTCCAGGATGCCTTTTGAACCTGTTCTACAGCTATTCATTTCCTGGTCTTATAGATCAGATGTGGCTCTAGAGAATATAAGCTAATACCCTTTCTGGATTGATTCCAGTGGAGTAATGAGTTAAATTCAAAATTTCAGTTTTTAGGAAGGAGAGTGATCCAACCAACGATTTGTCAGTACTTCCCAATATTGGATTATGTTTAGGTTACTATAACTTAAATTCTCATTGCAAGGATTTAGTGAGATTATATATGTACTTCTAGCCACAGTTACTGAAGTGCTAACATATGTCCATTTATTTTTCTTTGCAGTTACTGCAGAAAAACTCTCTTCCTGTACAAGCTGTGTTTTGTTCATGATATTGCTTCTGTAAAACTTCCTCAATTCGATTAGTAAAAAAATCTTTGCTCTTTGTAAAACACAAGCTTTTAGACAAATCTGATGAACTATTTTAAGGTAATTTAATCTTTTTAACTGGTACAAGTCTTCTTAAGGAGAAGACGGGCTCAGGAGTTACCAGTTTTCTTCTGCAGTAATATAAAATGTATTCCTGAGACTCAGTCTAGCCACAGTAACACAATCAATTCAACACAGAATCTTCAACTTTAGTGCAGAAATACCAAGAACTTGTTACTTTAGTCTTTGGCTGTCAGAGGAGTATGAAGAGCACTTGCTACACATCAGGACATTGACTTCCACTTAGTCCACTGGTGGAACAGAAGTGCACCGCCGCCTCCTTCAGCCATCCCAGCACAGTATGTAAGGGATTGTTGGCAGTGCCATTGCCTAGTTAATATCCCAACGACCCGAACCTCTTCAAGCAAATATTTTTGCTGGTACCCAGAACAGATGCCGTGCTTGTAAGACTGGTGATTCTTATCTGCAGAGCAGTACCCAGCAATCACAGGTTCGTTGCTAGACTTCTTTGTAGCATTTTAATAAAATGAGATGAATTCTTAATTTTCCAGCATTAGATATGAGAGAAACATGCACATTTTCCTCACTTTATTATTAATAATTCATGTTATTTTCAAATACCTGCATGTATTTATTTAATATCTTTTTAAAGTCTGTAGGATTGTGATGATAGTTTGGGTGATTCTCTGTATTCTGTTCTTTTTATATGAGATGCAAACAACACCTCCTTGAATTGGTAGTTTGGCTGCTCCGGTCTTTGCAGCCAACAGGTTAATACTGAAACTGCTGAAGAAATGTGAGTGAAGATGTTTTACAGAAATAAGTACTTTTCAAAAATATTTCTAACTATTGAAGAGATGTTTTTACAGATTAAGAAACATTAGTACTTGATTTGTCGTCTTAGTCTGTGTTTAAATTCAGAAGGACATAATGATGTAAAAGTTCTTCTTCCCTCAGATGTCCTTGGGAAAACCAAAATTATAATTTGGATTCAGACACAGTAATGCTGATCCAGTCCCCTTTAGATCAGCTCAGTAATAAAAAGATAATTAATCAGTCAATTGAGAAAACCCCAACTCTCAGATCCTTGAACTGTATTTTCCAGAAAATGATGCAAGTGTGACTACAGTACACCAGTATTTTTTATCATTCCTATTTTCTGTTGTAGAATGTAGAAGTTGAAAGTTCATCTGTCTTTAAAATTTTACATATTTTATGCAATTTTAGAAATGGTTGGCATAAGTTATATTAAGTACTGACTTGTAAACTTTGAAAGTAAGGTTTATATATGAAAGAAAAAAGTATGAGTTTTTCAGAGTAATCTGTCAGTTTGTATTGTGTAAGATATATTGATGACCATGATTCAAAAAAGTCAGAATATAATGAGAAAACTAACTGCCAAGGCAAATACTTATTTTTAAAGGAATATCTAAATATGTTTAAAACTTTTCAGTTGCAGTGATCCCGTTTTCATTTACTTAAATTTTAAGGACATGCTTATGAACTGTATTTCCTACAGAACAAAAAGATTTTTTCCATTACTTTTCTCCTATATTTTTCCTCTTCTAAAGGACATTTGCTGTAACAAACAATCTTTTGCAGGTGTCCTGTTTTTCTTGACTGTGACAAAAGCAGCTTTGGAGGTGTGTTTACAATGAGTGCAACTGCAGAGCGAAGGTTCCTTAATCTCAGGAAACGTCTGGATCAGCTGGGCTATCGGCACCCACTGGGAGTAGACAGTTTACCTTTGGTGGAAAAGCTTTTCAGGTATTCAAGAGGAGATTCATTAAAAAAATAGTAATCATATAGTAGGTATTGTTCAATTTTTGACATGTAAGGAAGAAGGCTTAATCTGAGGATTATTTTCTAGCAGTGTTATTTTAGAGCTAACCTTTAGTTCTGTTGTCTGATGAAATCAAATAGGTTTGCTTAAATGATGGGAACATCTTAAGGTTTAATTTAGTTCAGTAGAATTGTTTCTAAGGACCTATGGCATAGGAAAATTCAACTTTTCTAATCTCATAAGAGAGCCAAGAATAGTCACTATTGATATGTGCTTGAAAGGCCACGCTCTTGTAACTGGTTGTATAAAAAATAATCCCTATTGCCTGTTCTGTGACTTAAAATAAAACATTCACATCTCAATTTATTATGGCTTCATTTAGAGAATTTTAAATTTGTGGTCTCTGCTCGTTTTACAGGACATGTAACAGAAAAAAACCCAAAAATTTTAAGATTTCCTTCTTATTATATCTGCCATTTTTTGGCTTTGATATTATTAAGAACATAGTAATTTCCATAGTAATCCAGTTATATTTGACTAAACACACAAATGTAGCTATTCTGGTTCTCTTGCTCTCTAGTATGTAATACAGATGGAAGAACATAGGTAGGCAAATACAGAGTAATCTGTCTTCAGCAATAAGTCTCATTCATGTGTCTACCAGGTAGGTTTACTCTCTCCATCACTAGTTTTGATACTTATGAGATGTAAACTCCTGATATGCTTTGTAACTATTTTGGTTTTGGGTTTTTTTGTCCTGTTCTTTCCTATTTACTGTTTTTTTTAAACAGATGCTTCCTATCTTTCAGTTTTTCTTACGTGACATGAATGTTTTGTTGCCTTTGTTTGAGCTCATTTGTTCCCCGTCATGGGGAAAGAGTTTTGTTTCTCAGGTTATGATAAACATTTGCATCTGCAGCGTGAAGACTGATAACATTGCTAACACATCTGATGCTCCTTTGTCCTAGTGACTTGGTTCATACAACTGAGAGCTTGCGCAAAACAAAACTCTCTTCTGGAAAAACTGAGAAAGAATGCAGCAATTATGATATTATTTTGGAACCTTATAAAACAGAGAATGCTAGACTTACCAGGGAAAATAATGATCTACATTTAGAAATATTAAAACTGAAAGAGCAGTCTGATCGTCATCTTAAAGGTAATATACAAATGATTGTTTATTTTTTTAATCCTTCCATGCCAAAATAAAATTGTGGCTAAATCCTTGATCTGCAGATTCTTTTATCTGTACTTTTAAGTGAGTGTGAGTGGTCATGGATTTTAGTGCCTTTAATGAATTAAGGTTCATGCTCAGACATTTCTTTTACAGTCAAAAAAATTTGGAAGTTCTGCAAATTATTGTTTTAATAAGATATGAGAATGTTAGAAATCTTAATGTATACTTTTGTACCTTGAAATGGTGTTTTTTAATTGAAAATTAAATACTGCTGTTAAATTGGCCTTTGTTCCACAGTAGGTGTTTATTTGTGAAACATACATAAATATATATTTTTGTGTGTTTGTTTGTAAAAGTATGCACATATGTATTTGTATTTGATCATTTCATGCTGTGGAGAAAGAATATAGGATTTTCTTTATGCTTATTTTGATGCTACTGGGAAAAATAATAGTGAATAAGAGAGATAATACTGCTTTTCTCTCCCTTGAAGATTTGAAATCTTCCTTAAGGAGGATTGAACATGAAACAACTGACTTGAAATTTTTGAATAACCAGTATATACATAAAATTAAAGTGCTGGAGAAAGAGACCAAAGCCAAGACTGAAAAAATTCAACAGCTTCAGGAGAAGAATTTGCAAGCAGTGGTGCAAACACCTGGTGAGTGTAAATAATCACAGATATTTCAACTTTTTTTCTGGGCTTTTTTGGATTTTCAGAACATAATATCTTTTCCTCTAAGAAGAGAAGTTACTGTAATAAAATATCCAGTAGAGTAACATTACCCTTTGAAAGTTTGGGCTCTGAACTCTGTCATTTCTCTGTATGAAGTTTCGTTAGGTCATCATTTGTGTTAGGGATAAATTTGAATGCAAACTTAGATTCAACAGAAGACTTTTAAGTTGAAATGTGACTAGAAAGCACTATTAGTCAACAGCTATTTCTTTTATTGCTACACCTAAGTAAGAGACAGATTGTTAGACACTTCCATATTTTTGACAGGTAATTTATGTGTAAGTGACAAATTAATATTTTTGTAACCAAGATCTAAACACAGCAAGATGCAAAATATGTCTACANTATATATTATAATTATATTATTATCTTATAATTATTATTGTTGTCTTATTTAAGAATTTTTATTCTTCATATGATGAAGAGGAAATGTTCTATCTGGAAATAATACTGTGTTTTGCATTTTTCTAAATATGTTATTATTCAAGCTAATAGCATACTCTGCTTGATAAGCAGTAGGATATGATATTCACTGAAATGAACACAGAGTGGAAGGAATAAAAATATTACTAAACAATGCAAAGGTTAGTTCAGTCATAAAATAGTTCTTAAATGCAAAAACCAANTGAGTGTAAATAATCACAGATATTTCAACTTTTTTTCTGGGCTTTTTTGGATTTTCAGAACATAATATCTTTTCCTCTAAGAAGAGAAGTTACTGTAATAAAATATCCAGTAGAGTAACATTACCCTTTGAAAGTTTGGGCTCTGAACTCTGTCATTTCTCTGTATGAAGTTTCGTTAGGTCATCATTTGTGTTAGGGATAAATTTGAATGCAAACTTAGATTCAACAGAAGACTTTTAAGTTAAAATGTGACTAGAAAGCACTATTAGTCAACAGCTATTTCTTTTATTGCTACACCTAAGTAAGAGACAGATTGTTAGACACTTCCATATTTTTGACAGGTAATTTATGTGTAAGTGACAAATTAATATTTTTGGAACCAAGATCTAAACACAGCAAGATGCAAAATATGTCTACAAGTATTCCAATCCTCTATAAGCTCACAATAGTTAAAAGGTCTTTTGATAACTTAAAATGTTCTAGATGTTACTTTCAGGTTAATTTCTTTCTCCAAGGTTTCCTTTTTCTTAACTTTTTTGAAGCTAAGGAATATAGAAATATTTTGTAAATTTTGAAACTGTCTTTTTTTTTTCCAATTCATGGAATTACATATGGATTTTTGGCATTTGAGGAAAATCAATAGATAGCTAGGAAAAATTAAGTGTCCTCTTTATTTTTCCATACCTTTCTGCACTTCATGTCCTTTGCTTCAAAGATGACATGTTAGGTTTTTGTCTGTCTTTAAGCATACTTGCCTCTTGGTCACCAGTCTTCTAGGATTTTCCTATACTACATCATCCAATATTGCATGTTCTTATTTAAGAATNATGCCTTTTATGATGTTTTGATTTAGCTGTTTTAGTAAGCTAATTCACTAACAGCTTCAACAAGTTTGAACTATAGAATATTTGGGATCTTAAACACTGGGGAAAATTACTTATAAAAACTTTGTGTGTTTCCTTATCGTAACAGCTAACTTTGGCAAAACTGGTCCTAACCTGCAAGAATGGTGTTGTCTAGAATATGTGAGTTTTGTCAGCTTATTGCAGAAGGATTAAAGTGGTGAAACGTGCCCATTCAGAAGCAGTGGAATAAACAGGGAAATTAATTTTGTATTAAAGAAGACGACTGCCTTGCTTTAACTCCAAGTAATATGTCTCTGGGTTTGGGCTTTCAGGTGGCAGGAAGAAAAGCATTCCCTTCAGGCGTCAGCGCATGCAGATAGACCAGCTGGTGCCCCCGTCCGGTGTCAGTGCCTACCCAGTGCCTCAGCCAGAGGACCCTTACATCGCAGACCTCCTGCAGGTGGCTGATAATCGGTGAGACAAAGAGCTTTTTAGCTTTGAAATGTAGGTGTGTCTTTGGTTCCCACTGTCCTACTCCTTTTCATTGATGAGCTAATTAATCCTCCCCCACGTGAGTCTGTCACTGGTGACAGTAGCTGGTAGATGGTCTCCCTGTCTTTATCTTGACCCATGAGCTTTTTCATCTTTTCTGCCCCATCCTGTTGAGTAAAGGAAGTCAGAGAGCAGATGGGTGGGGGACTGGCAGCCAGACACGGTCAATCTGCTACAGTATCTCAAACAACAGCTTCTGCACTAATATTTTGCATGAGAAAAACTATTTCTCTGTGAAATACTTGGGTTTGGGAACAAAGAGAAAATGCTAGTACTGAATTGTGTGCATACAATTCTTCCATGAATTCACATAATAAATATAGTGGTACATTTCAGAATTCAAGAACTGCAGTCAGAAGTAACAGAGCTACAGGAAAAACTGGAGACATCTGAAACTGGAATGAAAAATTACAGCAAACAAGTATGTTTATATCATCAGTAGTAGTGGTATTGTTGTTTTATTATTAATATTTTTGTTATTATTTGGGTTTCATAGCCATGGCAATGGCCTTGGTGTCTTAAAAAGCTTCTTGGGAATGCATTGTAGGGCTTGTGAAATACAATTATTCTAACTTGCCTATGTCAAGCAGGTTCCCTCCTCTGCTTTTGGAGACAGCAACAATGACAAAATCCTTGCCTGGTGGTTTTGCTGATAAATTTTGTCTGTTGAAATTACATTAAATAAGCTAAACTTGACAATCATAAGTAGAATTTGTCTGCATTTTTTGGTGCATAAGTGTTAACTTGTCCGAAATAGAAATCCTATCTACGTATATCTTAGGATAATTTTTTCACTGCTTGGAGCGGTTATATTTTTAAAATTTTTATGTGCAACAGATTTTACAATGTTTTAATGAGAGTGGATTGATAAGATATGTACAGTCTTTAAGTAATGGAATTACATCAAATGTTCATACATTACGTCTTTCAAAATCTAGAAATTGGTGGACACTGTCATCTTTTCTTCACATCTTGGTTTTCCTCTTCCAATATTTCCTTTTTTCCAGTGACTGGAATAGTCACTGAGTTAGCTTACTTAGAAGTTTTTTCCCTAAGTGCTAGTCTCAGTTAAGTTGAAGCATTTGCTAACTTCACTTTAAATTAAAATTGTTTGGTTTTCTTCAAGAATGTAATCTAGTAGGAACTGTTTCAGTTTTTCCTTACAAATTGTGTTTGATTAATTTATTTCTCTTTCAAAGATACAACTTTTTTCAGAAGAACCAAAAATCTAAAAAACAACAAAAAAAAATACATAATAGAAAAGATAGAAATTTTATTTTCAATTGCCTATCATTTTACTAAATGTTATGTGTGTGTTTATTTAAATGAAGGGTCTATTAATGATGTATAAGGATACTGGAGCATTTTTTTGTCCCTCAAAGGTTGAGATAAGAGACAAAGAAATCGAACGCTTAATGCTGGCATTGGATGGTGGGCGTTCTCATGAAGTTCTCTCTCTGGAATCAAGAACTAAAAGTAATGAGAAGCTTATTTCCCACTTGAATATACAGGTAATTCATTTATTACAGTTGTTTAATCAATCCTAAAAATATAGTGATCTAAAAAAAACCCCACAAAACTTCTAGCTCTTCAAAAAACCAGTATAGATATAAAATCAATCAATGGAACTTGCCTTTCTTTTTTGGTGGCAGTGTTTCTTGTCTAAGGAAATTTCATTTCCTGTTTTAAAAGTCTGTCAAAAAGGTTTTGGTAAAGGATTCAATGAACTCACATCTGTACATAGTATGTTAATCTGAAAGTATTCAGCAAATTTTTGTATGACACACCATTTTCAGCAAATCCTTTTAAATCCTTTTATTTAGTTAGAAAGTTATTGCATACATGCCATTTATGCTTTAGAAGGTAACAATGGTTTATGTAATAAGGAGTAACCCTGTAGATATTCTCCTGAGAGAGTGGGGAATCTTCCTCATTGATTTCAAATGGTCCCTACCTTCACTCCAACACAAACTTGTGAGGAAAGGATAAGCTTAGGATAAAGGTGTTTGTGTTTACTGTGTGTATTAACATGCATTCAGTACTGGTCTCTGAATGAGAATTTAAAGATGGGCTGGAGTACAAATCACGTAAAGCCCATCTCTGCATTTGTACCATCAATTCTCAGGTTTTTCTCACGTGAGTTAGATGTTTTGTGTACTGATTGTGCATGATGTACAGTAACGTGGGAGCCATGTTGAAGAATTTATTAGCTTAGAGTCAGTGCTGCAAAAATACAGAATGAGCTATGACTTGGAAACAGGACAGCTGTGCTCAGTGATCCTGAGTTAGTAAGTCATGATGACTACAAGTTGATTTTACAAGGAGTGAGCCCAGACCTGCATGAAGCTAGTTTTGCACCATCAAGACTATTTGCTCAGGCTTGGTCCCAATATACCCTTTTATTTGACAAGAAATGTGTGGTTGTCTTTAGATAGCAGTATTCATGACTATGAGAGAGCTCATAACATGGTATTTCTTTTTCAGGTTGATGAGCATTAAGTTCTAAAAGTAGAAAATCTTGCCATTTTTAATGGGCTATCACTTTTTTTACTTTGGATATAAAGATACTGTATTTCAGAAGATGGGGAGGAACTTTTGCTACCTAACTTAACGATGCATTTTAATATTTTAATGAAAATTGCCTTTCAGGTTGAGTATCTTCAGAAGAAAAACAAAGAACTTGAAAATCACATTCAAGATCTCTTGGACACTAAAAAAAATGTGACCAGTGAGGTAGTGGACTTAAGCAATAAAAATGAAGAACTGTGTCAAGAACTGAATGAAATAGATCACTTGGCACAGCAGTTGGAAAGACACAAAGAAATAGTGCTTGAGACTGCAGATAAAGAAATAGGAGAAGCAAAGGTAATCACTAACATGTCACAGAGTGAAGGATCTGCTCCATTTTACTTGGTTTTGTATCTTCTAATTGCAAAGAAAGACTTATTGGCTTGTGAAAGGAAGATTAAAAGGATTTTTTTCCTATTTTCTTAACATTACATGGAATTTCTCACTTAAAGTGGATTAATCACAACTATTTTGTCTCTTTACTGTATTAAGTTGAGATTATTTTAGTTAAGGTGCAATCTGTCTTTTTTCTCCTATTAGCTTAGTATGAAATAAAATGCGGAGGTACTTAAAGCTATTGCTAGGTAATGCATATTTACAACACCAGTGCATATATTTGGAGGGTTTTCTTCTATGAGGAAGATTTAATTTAGTTTAATTTAAATCATTTAATCATTGTGCTCCAAAAGAGCATGGGTGTTTATACCACAAATTTTTTGTGCTTTCACTTCATAGGAATTTTACTACTTTATTATGAGAAATTAACTACGCCTCATTTCTTACCAAAATAGTCTGCTTCCTAATTTTTTTTGTAACAAAGGGATTTTTGTCATTTTGAATATGTAACTCTTAACATATAGGTTAATTTTGGTTGATAGAAAGAAATTGAAAGAAAAGTCAATGAAATAAAGGATCTACAAGAAACAATAACAAGGCTTAAATCAGTAAGTAAAAATATTTTCAGTTCTTGTTTGTACCCTTTTTATCATGCTGTCATCCATGTGATTGTTTCATTTATTATTTAAAAAAAATCAAATTAACAGGAGAACTTCTTTAGTACTCTGAATCTCTGATGTAAAAATTACTAAGTAATAAATGAAAGAGCTAGACAAGCTACATCATATTGTTACAAAAATAAACTGAAAGAAGTCTCTGCAGACAGTATAGTTGACTATGTCCTTATTGTATATTTCCTTATTTCTGCTATCTGAAGTTATAATTTCCATGTGACATAATGATTTTTATCACAAATGAGATATTACATCCTAGAGGATTTTCATTGTTTAGAAACTACTTTGTCTCTTAGTTGGGATGTGAAAAATTGTCCAATACTTGGCTCACTCAGAAACAAAACATAGGGCCCAGATGAAAAACATCACTATTATCAATTCTTTGAAGGCGAAACTCTTTCTAGGATATATAGCAACTTGTGTATTAGCTGAGTACAGTGTTGTGTTTTAGTCTGTCTAGGGAACTTGCGAATACAGAAAAACTGAATTTTCAGGACATCATATTGTAGGAAAGGTGTGCCAAATAGCATGTGATTGGCTCCAGAGTTGCATTGACTGAGATGCTGTATTGCAGTGTACTTTAACACCAACACTGTTACCAAATGCCCTTAGAATTATTTATTGCTTTAGTTGTTAATTTTTTTTTCATCTTTGTATCCCACTGTCCTGGTTGGTTGGCTTTTCTTGTTACTGATTGCAAACCATGTAAAAAGCAATGCTTACTTAGATTTAATAAAATGTTGTATGAATACAATGATACAATGGTCTGCAACAAATGTTAAAGCATAAAGCATCCAGGTCAACCAGAAGTAAACAGTGTAGTATATAAAAAGTTGGTCAAAATGTTAATTTTTTTTTCCCCAAGTGTCTCTATTGGCACTTTTAATTTTTGTAATAATACTTGTTACTTCAGGAGTTGTGCTCTTGTCATAAGGAGAATGAGAGATTGAATGAAGAACTCTATGGAAAAACAGATGAAAAAGGGAATCTTGAGCTGTTGTTAAACCAGCTTCAACAAGAGAAGCAAAGGCTGACAGAAAAAACAGAGAACTTAGAGAGAAAAGGTAAATCATCAAATGTAGATTCTTGGAAACTACCTTTCTGTAATTTTCGAAATAGGATACCTACCTAGTTAACATACAGTTAATAGTACTAGAAGACTTCTAATACATATAAATTAAAAGAAGACCATCGATCTCCAGTCATAGTTGAAGTGAAAGCTCTTGCCACAGAAAGATGTTTTCATTCTGTATGTGAGAACTGAAAGTTGAGCTTTTTAGTGTGATCCCACAGGACATCCTTATCGTAATTCTGTGGCAGTTTCATACAAAGTAATTTCCAAAACTCTTCAGACTCCATTTCTTGAGAGATTTATCCACTTAGATTTTGAAAACCTCAGGGGATGAAAATTCCACAATATCTCTACTGTTCTTCGATTCTCAGAGTAAAATATTTTCCCCTGTATTGTTTGTAATTGCTTGTAGCAATTAATTGCCACTGTTCCTTATTTACCTACTATGCACCTGTGAAGAAACTGGCTCCACCTTATCTGTAAGTCCCTTGTGGTACCGTCAGTCTGCTCTTGGCTCTCCAGCTCTTCTCCAGGCTGAATAACCCCAGTTCCCTCAGCTGTTCCCCACAGAGCAAGTATCCTGCTCCCTGACCAGATTGCAGGGCTTGCCTTGGATTTCATTTACCTATGTTTTTCTTGTTGTATGAGGGGCAAACCTTAAAACAGTATTTTAAGTGCAATCTCATGGGTGCTAAATAAAAGGGAATAATCACATCCCTCTGTCTCTGTTGATACAACTCAAGGTGCTGTGAGGCCTCTGATGGTCTTCTGCTGCTCACTTGTGTTTAGCCCACTTTAGCCTTTAGAACTCTTACATCCTGTTCAGCAGGATTGCTGCCTGGGTGGTTGGTGTGAGTTAATCCATCCCAAATGCAAGTGTCTTTGAGGAAAATCATGACTTCTCTATAGATAAGTTTCTCTTTCTTTTTTTTTTTTTTGCCAGAACGGGAACTTGTCCTAGAAATTGAAAGAATGAGATTAGACTATGGTATTGCCCTCGGAGACAAATCTCCATCTCGCCTAGATGCATTTGTAAAGACCTTAGAAGATGACAGAGACTACTACAAGCGAGAATTAGACTATCTTCAGAAGATGGTAAAACTAAGGCCTAGCCCAAGCCGTAGGGCTGCAGAGAAGGTAAAGTTCTTGCTGTCAAAATAAGTGAAAAAAATACTGTAGAAACATTTAAGAAGCCGTCAAATATGTTTTCAAATCCAGTGACATTAAATGACTGTAGTAGTTTCTAAATTATATTCTTGATGCAAAAAATCAGCTGAGAGAAACTCCAGTAAACTTGTCTTTTTCTTTCCCTGTCACATTTTACAGTAACATTGATTACTTATTGATCAGTTTATTTGAAATAAATACAACTAGATAATAATCAGAAAAAGGCTGAAATCTTATTGCTAGCTCCTTTTCTTTTTAACAGCTGGTTCTTCTTGTTTAGATTACACCACCAAACAGGCTTTTTCTTGTGATTAAAATTATTTCGAATATATTTTTTATGTATTACTAATAGGAGGAGTTCTTTTCTAGTATTAATTTTTCAGATGTTTTAATTAGCAAATTTTAACATAAATTTATTGATCGCTTTTCAGAGCGAAGAGCTTAAATCAATCACCAGAGAAAGAGATGAGCTGCGGTCTGTGTTAGACAAATTTGAAAAACACATGCTAGAAATTCAGTCCAATGTCAAATTGTTGACTGAAGAAAGAGATAGATTAAATGTTCTTTATGAGCAGGTAAGAAGAAATTGTTTATAGTTAACATTGAAATAACCAATTAACACTTGTACTATTGGTTATTTGAAATGAGAAACCTAGTAGAACACAACCAAGACTAGTAAAATACGTATCTGTTTTTATTGCTTGTTAATAAAATTGTGTATTCTAGACAGTTTATTAACTTGAAAGCTATTAAGAGTTATTGTACTGGCATTTGGAAGTGATAAACATCAGGAAAAAATCAATAGAATGCATGAGAAAGTTGTGTAAAGATACAGGAAAGAAGAAAGGAGTAGTTAACTGATAAGAGAACAGTGAAGTTAGGCTATATTTGGACAGTAAAAAAAAGAATGGTGATTATTTTGACAGCGTAAGTTGTCATGCCACTGTGTGATTTAGGGAATACATTTTAGTTATCTAGGGAAAAATAAGACTATAATGGCACTTCTACTATAATTACAGCATTTTGTTAGTGTGTACACTATATTGCAGTCCATGTATGCTAACAAATATAATCTTTTAAAGTCTCAGACTGAATTGAACAGGATGAGAAGAGAAGCCAAACAGAATTTTGTTTCTCAAAGTCACATAGAAGAAGAAAGAGACATTGCACTGACTGACTTTAGAATACTAATGGCAGAAAAAGAAAGGCTTGGAGAAAAATTAAAGGTGAGCTTTTATAGCTTCATTGCTTGCATTGAGGGGGCATATAAGCAAGGCTTATACAATAATGCTGTGTTTGTATTTGACTGTCTGTCAGTTCCCCTTTTCAATAACTTTTGATTTCAAACTCACTTGAGAGCTCAATGAATTTATGTTATTATCTAATATCTATTATTATTGTTGTTGTTGCTATCGTTACTGTTATTGTTATGAATGACCAGGTTTACCTGTTAACACAGTTTTCCTGTGAACACAGTCCCAAGCAGGGGTATTTAAAGTATTTAAGGGCAAAAGTGTCATCACCTTGTGTGGGAAACCTAGATATGGAGGCCCAGCCACAGAATACTCTATGTGTTAGCACTGCTTTGAAGATGTTTGGGTGAGATTGTTGTGGAAGAAATCATGCACTTCACTCAAAAGAGAGAAGCAACAATGTATTTTATTCACTTAAGGCAATGAGTTTCAAAAATTCGATGGTAAATGCAATGGTGGTTTAACAAGATTTGATGGTAAGGTACATTTGAGTATTTGCTGCATAGAGGTCAAGGTGAGACAAAAGTTTCGGGCAGACTCTCCTATTGACTCATGAGGTTCAGAAGGGTCCTCTTGCCTTCCAAACTCCTCAGAGGAGTGTGGCTGGATCCATACTTGGTCGATAGTTTGTGTCTAAAGGATTATAGCAATCAATCCTTTATATCACTCAACTAACGTGTCAACATTTCAGTGCTCTCATTCCCAACTCATTTGCTGAGTGTGAGATGCAGTAAAGATTCTCTCTGCCTTAACGAGTAACCTTCAGAAACTTCCCAGCTCAAAGGGAGATCCTGGTGTGCAGCTTGCTGCCATGCAGGAGAGCTCAATGGACCTTGGGCTGTCCACTATTCATGGGCTAAGAGGATTGACTTATGTTTGCATACCAGCAGTATTTCAGTAGCCACATGCTCAACTGGCTCTCAGCTGCTGCCAAGCAAGACTTCCAGCCCTTAGCTATGTGCTGTTAGCTCTCATCCCAGAGTCCTCCTTGAGCTGGATGCAGCTATCAGGGCCATACACTGGTACACTGATACAGGCAGCCACTAGTGACTTGCTTAACCAAAAAAAAACCAGGAGGGGGGTGGGGTGGGGCACGTTGTCACAGTCACATATGGTTCTTATCCTACAAATTGGGGACTATATGAGCAGTTTTGCTGATCTTTAGTTACTGTTGCATTTTTTAGCAGAGGATATTTTAAATGGCTCATAACTGAACCATGAAACATAAATTCATTGCAATCCAAGTTTCAGTATTTTTGACCTTTGAAAAAACGTTAATGGAATGATTTTCCCATTACTCTGATCTTGATAGGAAGCCCAGGAATGTGGTGGAATCACCAACCCTGGAAGTGTTCAAAAAGCATGTGGATATGGCACATAGGGACGTGATTTAGTGTTGAATGTGGCAGTGCTGGGTTAATAGTTGGACTTAATGTCTTAGAGGTCTTTTCCAACTTAAATGATTCTATGGTTCCATGACCATGTGATGTCTGGTATTAATATGCATTAATGTCTTATTTGGTTGTAGTCAAGAGCATATGATTTCAGGGGATTTGTTTCCCTGCCTTCTGTATTGATCATTAGTATAATGTTTTAAAACTGTTTTGAAAATTCAGAAATTTAAAATCATTTTAATGGACTTATCCCAAGACAACATATATCAATAGTGATTGTATGATGAAGGCTTCCATAGTTTGAATTTACTACCACGAAAATAAAGACCTGTTGTGTATCTGAATGCAGTGGCAGTAAATCTGACCTCTTTGCTTAAAGCATGTGCCTGCAGTAGGAGAGGTGTTTTTCCAGCTCCATCCTTTTTTCTAATAGGTGACTACCAATGTTTTGTATGTGTGCCACTTTGAAATACCTTTACAAGCACACTAATCTAAGGCATTTCTAAGAGGTTTGAGAGTTTCTTTCACTGCAGTTATGCACAGAAGTCAGAGAACAGATGAGTAATCTTTAAGTTTCTTCATAGATTAAGGGAAAGGCCAGTTAGCTTTGTAGTGTGCCTTACATGTTGTAATATTATGTTAATAATATTTGAATAAATTTATTTAAAATGTCTTAGGACACTAAGTTATACATGCATGCCACCTCGTGTAGCTCAGTAAACTCTACAACAACTCACAAGTATTAATATAGTTGTGACCAAATATAAATATACTGTTTAAAAAAATCTGAACCAAGAATCAAACGCAAAATCAGTGATGTTATATTAAACTACAGTAATGTATTTTCAGCTAATATTCTGTAGTTTTACATTTGGTTGTTCATCTAAGCATGTAAAGCAGTATTTTCTGAAACATGGGGCTTAAATTTCTCTGATTAAATCTAAAAATGTCTATCTTGTTACATGTAATTTTGTATTTCTCAGATGCATCAAGAAGCAGCAAACCATGAAAAATCAAGGCTACAGCATGATATTTCAGAATTGGAGAATAATATTCAAGGAGTAAGTGCTTTTTTAGGAAATAAGCTTTTTTATTTCAAAAATAAATAAAAGGATAGACTTAAATATCTGTTTTCAACTTAAATTTAAAAGACAAGTTGTGATAGCTTTCTGCAATAATAATATTTGGTTATTTGTTTTAAATTGCAGCTTGAGATTGAAAAGTGTGAACTAAGGACTACAGTCTCTATCCTGAAAGAAAGAATAAACTATTTGGAAAATGAATTAAATCTGAAGTCAAGTAAACTTGCCCAGACTTCTGATGATTCTTCTCAATTTAAAGCTGAGATTTGCTCACTTCAGTAAGTCTGATACAAAATGTAGTGATCTTTTAATGATGCTATACTAATTTTGTTTATTTTGTGACTGTATAGCAGAGTTGGGTTCCTGGGAAAGACTATAATTATAAATATTTTAAAAATCACTGGGTACAGCTTCTATGTTAAAGAAAAGTAGGTGTAAGTAAGGAAGGTGCTGTGGTAGCTTTTCACAACAAGCTTCTCCTAGACTTACTTGATGGCCAAATATACTGATAATTTTTATGGCTCATTCTAGAATTCTTTCTTCCAATAATCATATTTTCTGCTTATGAATGTAGCAGAACTGAGGATTTCTGAAAGGATTCCCAAACACTGTTTATTAAAAAGAAGACAGATGCCTTTCCACAGTGCAGCAGTAGGACCTACAGTTTTGAGAACTGTTATCTTATGATCCATAGACACAGTCTATGGGGATTTGACCAGCTTGCTTAGAGCTGGAGGATTCAAGTATCCTCATGTATTCATAAGGCCTATTTAAACTTGCAGGATCATTGTGCTTTTTTAAACTAGTTTCAGTAAAGAGCTCCCATCAGGTGTCTAAATGTCATAGAATAACAAAAAGGCTTAGAGAAAGGGAAAACAGTATTGAATAAATTTGGGCAGAAATTTGAAAACAGAGGTGGAAATGAGAGCCATTGATGTAGCAGATCATACAGGATAGGTAATGCTGTAGATGACATCTTTTGGATGTTTTACAGGGGAAACAAGGGTGTGTGTGGTATCCCCCATTCCCCACCTGAGCAGTACCACACACTACAGCACCTGGGGGATTACTAGGAAGAACTGAAGCTGAGCAGCAGACCTCACAGTTTATCTAATACTCCCAATTGCACAAAGAGGACTCTTGGAAAAAAAATTGGTGTATTTGTTGGTAAAATTGTGACAACAATCATAAAAATTAAAAATCTTGTTAGGGTTCTATAATTTCACTGTAAACCATTGATATTGCAAAAAGAAGATGATGAGGAGTAGGGCAACATTTATTTTAGCATTTGGTTTTATTTTGTGCATGGTGGAAACGCTGTGTTTGCCCCCTTGCCTGTTCTTTTTCCCCTCTCAAGTTTCACTTTGAAGCAGATGAAAGCAATCTTTATGGAGAGACATGCTGTATTCTGCATTAGTGAGATTTTTTAAGAATGAAAAGCTTCTATAGCTTTTGTGGGATCCCACTTGAGAGGGATTTTTTCTTGATCTATTTCATAAATAATCCATTTAGTTACATTGGAATTTTTTTTTGTTTGTTTTTTCCTAAGTCACTTTGATATTTCTTTCCAAGAAAAACAACTGTGTAGGTAGATGATTTCAAGTATCTTTCAGGCTCTTTATTTTTTAAACATAGGGTCAAAACTGTAGCTGTCAATTTGATTGCTTCTTAAAGTGTGGTGTGGCTGATAATCACTGCTATGCGCCCTATATCAAAAACTTCATAAAGCAAGAGTCAAAAGATACAAGTAACATTATGAAGAGTAACAGAAATCAGAGGAGGTAAATGTTTCTAGTTAAGGTGGTTGCTCCACCAAGGTTCCCTTGCTCCATTTTGCATTGATGTTGAGGTGGGCTTGAAGCAAGAGTCCAGTGTAACCAAGTGGTGTTGGTCTCAGCAATCCTTGAGTCCTCCCTCTCCTCAAGGGAGAGGATGGTTAGTATGGCACAGCCCCATGCTCCTGGTTGGTGATACAGCCCTGTCAGGAGGTTATGCTGGAACTGTTCCAGCACTTGAAGCAGCTTAAGAGCAGAAGTTGAAGACCCAGAATAGGTTCCAAACTTCTTTCAACTGTATACTGATTTTCCAGGATCTTAAATGACCAACACCAGAAGTCTGTTGAAGATTTACAGCACAGATTGTCCCTCAAAAATGATGAACTGCTGACAGCTCGTGATGAAATTATAAAGCTGAAAGAGATAATAGGTAATCTGTAACTATTTTTGTGCTTATTTCCTGTTTTTAAAATAGAAAGCACTTACTTTTTTGTTTTTAGATAGGTTAAACCAGAGGAACACTTCACAGGATGAAGCAGTCAGTGTGCTGAGAAGTACAATTAGTGTTTTGGACAAAGAGAAGGATAGCCTTCAAGAAACCGTAGATGAAAAAACAGAAAGAATTGCATGCTTAGATGACAACTTGGCCAACAGGGTATGTCTAGTAAAAGTACTACTTTGCATTCCACTTGGGGATTTTTAAAGCAGTTGTGTCTTAGGGAGACATTTTGCCTTGATGACAAAGTCCGTGCAGGGCACATAAGCACTGTGCCTGGACGCAATGCAGAGTCGTTTGCCAACTCAATAGAACTTGAATTATGAACGTTACTGTATTCCCTAAATACTCCCAAGAAAATAAAGAAGCATTTGTTTTCATTTTGCATGTGGAAGTATTTATTGAGATATAAAGTACTAGCCTGAAGTGACAAAATCTATAGGTGACTTCCGTCTGTTTCAATGACAAGACAATCCTTTCTTGGTAAATAAAGAAACTTGGTAATTACTTACTGGTGAAGAACTAAAATAAAGGTTTACATTAGAAGTTCTTTAACTTGGAGTGTCCTCTTATGTTGCAATATAATCATACCTAATACAACTTTGGATTTTTTTTTCATAGGAAAAAACAATTGCTCATTTACGTTTAACTGTCTCTGAGCTGGAGTCCTCAACAGAGTAAGTAAAGAGTAGTATGCCTTCTTTGTAGATTTTGTTTTATGTAGTAGTTTCAAAGTGAAAGTAGATGGATATTTTAGTTATTTTGATGAAATTGAGTTAATTCCATTTGAGTCAATAAAGGAGAGTACTGTGTTGAGAAAGATGCACACAACTCTGGAAGACACTTCCTCTGCAATTATATTGCAGGCTGCTAAGAAACTGTTATGACAATCATTAGCAATTGCTTGTCTGTATTAATTTCCCTAAACTGGTAACATTTCCTAACTCTTGGTCAAGAAGTCGTTTTCTAGCACTCCACTAGGTATTAAATTGACTTGGGTAAGATTCAGAGCTGAATTCTTAATGACTGGCAATCTAATTCTTCTAGCTTAAGATACCAGTACAGTCTTATTTAAAATGTATTTATGTAGTTTTTAGCTGGGCTTCCTCTGATCTTTCGTTCTTTCCTCTTTTTAAGCATGACTTTTTAAACTGTAGCATCTTAAAAGCGAAAATTTAAACACCAATATTTAAATATTTGAAGACCAATGTAAGTGAATATTTGCTACAGTGATGCATGAACTATAATATATATAATAATGATGCAAAATAATGCAAAAAGCTCACTTAAGTTTATGGATATTTATATTTCTAATTTTTTGTTTAATATTTTCATTACTCTTTTCATAATTGTCCTTCAAATGTAAATTATTTGTCTTTTTCCTTTATGGCGTATAAAATATGCAATTGCCATAATCACTACCAAACACAGATAAACATAGGTAGCTGTAACTGCTCTTTGTCTAATAAGATATATCTTACCAGATACATCTTCAAAATTGAAGATTAAATCCATCTTATTTCTGCATATTGACATTTTACATGCTTAGTTTACATTATATTTAGGCTCAGTTTGTCATCATTCGGAGAGCAAGAGTTTTATCTGATTATTTTCAGCAGTATGTGGTATAGTACAAGAAGGGACAACTTCAATAATGTTTTCACTTGATAGGCAGATGCAAGACATGCTGAGCAACAGAGACCGTGAGATATCCAGCTTACATCGCCAGCTTGATACATCGCAGCTAGAGCTTGCAGAAATGGGAAGGGTAAAGGAAATGGCTCTGAAAGAAAACAGACGACTTCAAGATGACCTGGCTACAATGGCCAGAGAAAACCAGGTATGAAGACATTACATGATACTGATGTATTAAACCATTTATTGCTTGCTTGCATCAAAACTGCTACGTCCTCAATTTTGATTGGTGTGTTTAATTATGGGTATTTCTTGAACACTGAGATGTTGAAAATCACTGGGCAGAAATTGTAAAAGCAATACTTCAGATACTTAAGTGTAATCAGTGCAGCGAGGGAGAAATGGGCAAGCTTTCAGTCTGGTAATGCTTCCTCAGATTAAAAATAAAATCTAAATAAATCTAGAACTTTATTGTTTATAATATAATGAAGTTATGTTAATTGGTTATATCACTTGGCAATTGGTATTTAATTGGTAAAGATTGGGTTTTGTTATCTGTGGAAGTGATTATTGAGAGAGAAAAAAATGCTAAAAGCAGACATCAGATTATCAAGTGAAAGTGAGAAGGAGAGGAAGGGGATTGGTAGCACATCTGAATTCATTCTAGTGCAGTGATTCATTAATTTCATCCATCTAGTTTCCACGAAGCACTGGATTTATTGAGTGAGGTATGCCAAATTTGAGATTAGAGTGTTTTGGAGATTAGGGTGTTGGAGGAGTGAGTTGGTTTTGTACAGCAGCTGGTTATTGTTGACCAAAAGCCTCCCAGCTCCAAGTGCATGACAAGTCCCTGTAGTATAGAATGTCTGTGTGGACAATATATAACAAAAATGTTCAGTGTTTTATAGGGTAAGTAGCATCTTTTATTGGGCTGTGCATTAGAAACTCTGTGTGGAGGGTATGTGAGACTTAGCTTAAGAGCGAACCTGGAATTTTGTGGCAGCTCATTATATTCAATTTGTGTAGCTAATACAACTATTGCAGCTCCTCATGAGACTCAAATGCCTTTTACAATTTTGATCCTGTGATACAAATGTTTGTTTGAATTCACTCTAAGTGCCAACACTGAAAACAATCAGGACATTGTTAACTAAACCATTTATTTCAGTTCCCCTCAGTCAACCTGGCTGAGTCTGGTGCCAGTAAGTATAATATAGCAATGTGTTTCACGAAAGTGATGTAGGACTTTGAACAGTTCTTGCAAAACCTATAGTGCAATGTATAAATATGTGGATGTATTATTAAAATTAGACCTGCTCTTCACAGATATCTAATAAGGTGAAATATTGAGTATTATCATAAAGTGGTGATGAAAGTTTTCCCGCAAGGATAGGCAGACTGATTTTAGCATATGTTAAACAAGGCATACAGTAAAAAAGCTAATGAACAGTAACATACCACAAGAAGAAGAAGGGGAAGAAATAAGGCAGCATCCTTTACTTTCCCCACATTCGATCATGGAGATAGAAGAAGATACTTGCAGTTTTGGCTCTCTGGGCTAGAGGACTCAGAAGGAGATGAGAGCTGAACCTAAGAGGGACAGAATTAGCAGTTCAAATATCTCAAACAAATTCCATGGTGCATTTTTGATGTTTAAATATGATTTTATTAGTGCATTTAGTTATTTTATCTTGCAATTGTACTTTACAATAAGTGTTATTTTTTTGTGAAGTTGGCTTTCTATTGGTCTAAAACTTTCCTTTACTCAGGGGTAGGCAATCTTAAAGCTATAAAAATTCCAGCTCCCAAACATTGGTGTGTCAGATTTTCCAAATATCAGTAGGGTGTGTCATCAGGAAAGCTGCATGTTGTGTACTGGTAGGATAGTCATTGTTTTCTGTGATTATTCTTGCCTGGAAACTCTTTGGTGTGTCTAAGGTAACAGGGGATATTTCTGAACTCTACAAATCACAAAGAGCTTTGTAGAAAGAGAAAAATCAAGGGCATATGCAATTACTTTGATTTAATCTGATAGAGTATTATGTAGTGATTAATTTACTGCAAAGCACAATTTTGCCTTTATGCAATCTCTCTAGGCTGTCAGTACCGAGCTTGAAGATGCAATACGTGAAAGAGAAGAAATGAAAACCAGGGTTCATAGTTACATAACTGAAGTCTCCAGATTTGAGAACTTGATAGCTTCAAAGGTAAAAATATAATCTGTAGGCAGTCATTACTGCATTCAGTAAAACAAAGTAAGAATTGCATGGTTAGGGTGCTGTTCTCCCTGCCTGTCCCATTTCCTTCTATTATTTTTCCTTATTTTCTCTGCAGTGTTTAAAGCTACTAGTGGGGGATTCATATAACACCTTGTTAGATCTGAAGCACTGATTAATTCTAGCACATCACAATTTCATCGACCATGTTTCAGTTGGCCATAATGCTGGAGATTGACAAATATGTCATGTTTGAATGTTATTTTTCTTTTTGGGTTTTGACCAGGTAATCAGTAAAATAATAGATACTATTTCATGATTGTAGGGAGCAAGCAGCTTATACAATGATTTTAATTATTTTACACTTTTGGAAAAGAAATAATTTTTTCTGTTCTGTATAAATTTGAAAAAATAGTACTGTTAAAATAGTGCTCTGGTTGAATGTCCTTTATCCTGATACTTGGATTCAAAAGCATGATATATGTGAGTTAAAACTTAAAATAATTTAAAATAAATAGGGTTTGTGTCAAGACAACATGAACTGGCAAATTTATTATGTGACTTTGAATTGGGAAGAATAAGTTTTGATCTGACTTCAACTTGCGTGTCTAGATGAATGAATGAAAATTCAACCACTTTTTACAAATAGAAATTGAAGCATGGAGAAAAGGTCAATAGTAGGTTAGGTTAGAGCCATCAATCTAAAATACTTTAAGTTTGTTTTTTAAGAATTTTACGATATATCATGTGTTCAAAGTACTTCAGCTACAGATGTGGCTACATCTTTGGTGAATGATAACACAGTTATTCTAGCAAGGTACCAGGAAGCTATAGAATACACAGCCAGTAACCAATTATGAATGCTTGATTTCAGGGATTTTTCCAGTATTGTATCTGGATAATGCCTGTGGAGACAAGGATTTACTTTTCTGCACAGTGTTCACTTGCTAGATCACAAGTTTCTATTTCCTAATGCTTCACGTGATCCTGTCTGCACTTTCCAAGTTCTGCAGGATACACAGAAGGCATTTCAGAAACAGTAGCCTTTCTCATTAGACAAATCTGATTTATACTACCAATGTGCATATCACACTGCCCATTACGTGAGCAGGGAATGGAGGTGAATAAGAAAAATTTATCACTGCCTTATAATACACACTTGGGCGAAGTAAAATTCACAAGCAACATTTGTTCTATCACTGCACAAATAATGAGCACCAAAGCTTGCATTTTGGTACCTCTGTGATAGACTGCTTAGCCATATATGCTCTAGTAGATTACCAGTGTTTCTGCTGAAAATAATATTATATTAATAATATTAATTTGTTGTTATTATAACAAATATTTATAAGTGCACAATAGCTAAAAGAGCTGAAAATGGAATTTCTTGGAAAGGGCAGCATGCAGTGTATCTCAGTAATGTGACCCTTGGCAATGCAGAGAGATCCAAAATAACCCCTCTCCTGAGAGCCTTTAAACGCATTAACAATTTCTAAGTGTAAGTACTTCCATTTTAATAAAACTGAATGCCATCACTGTATTAATTTGCTATTTGGACTTGGAAAAGGGATTATGATGTTTCGTAGATGCCAGATAGTAGGATTAAGAAAATGAAGGAAGTTCTGCTTTCTGGGGGAAAAAAGAGGTATTGTAAGGAGTAGGCATGAAATGAGATCAAACAACTTGAGGGTATGTTGATCATTGCAGAGCAATTCACTGTTTCATTAGGAAAAAGAAAACCAAGAATTGTTAGAGAAGTTCCGGATGCTCCATACACAAGCTGAAGGCTGGGAAATGAAGGCTCATCAAGCTGAAGGAGAAAGCAGCTCAATACGACTGGAACTCCTTTCAGTAGATACAGATCGGAGACATCTTCGAGAGAGAGTAGAATTTCTGGAAAAAGAGATTCAAGGGGTAAGAAATTGTGCAATGAAATTGCGTCTAGGAAAGTGGGATACATCCAAAGGCTTTTTAGTGAAATGAATGTATGATTTTTAAGACATTAATGGAAAATAATTTCTGTATGTGAATGTTTCAAATATGAACACTGAAGATTTTGAAACAGTAACTGATTTTGTTTAGATGTGCTTTGCTTCACCACTGCTTGCCCAGACTTAGAATCATGGCATATATTTTTATAGTTTTAGATCTCTTCTGTCGGGTTATCACTGTTACTATGACATTGAAAGAAACTTTCATTTAGTTGCTTCAAATTATTTTCATATAGCTTTATGAGTATTTTGCGAGCTTTGTTCTTACGTTTTTTTGAAGTTTTGAATGAAGTGTTTGAAGCATTGGTGGCTGGAGTCAAGGTAAAAATCTGGTAGACATCCAAATTCAGAATCAGGATTCCATAATACTGGATCCTAGACCAGTATCATAGAACATAATGAGGTTTATATTTTAGAAGCAATAAGAGAAGTTCTAGAGCATAATTGTGGTGGATTAACTACATTTTGTCTCATACTTTTAATTAGCCAAAAAGAGCTAGAGACTGTATTGTAAGCTGAGTTTAAAACTAGGTTGTATGTTTGTGGTTTAAGCTTTTTAATTCTTGTTCTACCCTTTTATAGTACTTGTATAATTACTTAACTTGGTGATTAAAAATTGCAGAGATGTTTTATTAGTTGCCCTTAGCTGTGTTTTAGGGAGAGAGAAGGAATATTAAGTTAATTTTATAGGGAAAAGAAAGGGATAAAAAACCCAGCTTATTCAAGAGGAAGCTCCTAAATTTAACACTTAAAATGTATCCGTTTTTGATTTTGTTTAGCATATTGTTGCACATCAAGTATATGAATCTCAGATCTCCTCCATAACGAAAAATATGTCCAAACTGGAAGAGGAGCTTAAACGTGAAAATCAGGATAAGGCTTCTATGTTGGCAGACCTCACTTCTGTGAGAGAGCTCTGTGTGAAACTTGAGGCTAGCAAAGAACTTTTAGCTCGACAGCTGACGTCCAAAAGCATGGATTATGAAAAGGTAAGCAGCAAAGGCAAATTTAATTTGCTGTAACAAAGTAACTTCCTTTTCTCTTAATAGTTTTTGGAGTAAATAATTACTTCTTAGAGCAAGATAAGTTAATTTCCATCACTTGTTTTGTGTTTTTATATAAATTGTAAATTTTACAGTATACAGATCTGTAGCTGTGGGTTTTGTACAGAAAGAGGGAGTTTCTTTGATTCATCATCACTTCAAAATGTTGCAGGTGTTGTTTTAGTTGTACCACAGACAGGTTATATATATTTCTTTTTGGTTTTTAACTTACTTAAACTTTATAAAAAGCAAATAGTGCACTTCTTATTTAGATGGTAAAGACCTTACCCTAATGTCTTCTTTTCAATTAAGACATTTAGATGCAGCTGGAATTCACTGAATAATTTGAAATCATTTAAACAGTTCTAAATATTCATATTTTCTGAACCTTTTTCTTTACAGCTGATTTTGTCTTCATTTAGTGACTTGGTCAGCCTTTCTGGAATTATAGTATTCAAGACCTTGAGAACAGTAAAATTGGTTTATATTCACTGAACTGAAGAGGAAAACAAGTATTCCTACATTTTCAGCAAAAGCTAAGAGGCTAATTGTGAGCTGACCTAGTCAAATAGAATGAAGTATAGTAAATACTATTTTTGTACTTGTGCAAAGTTCTACTGTTAAAAGCCAATTCATGTTCGAGGTGCTTACCTAAACATTTCCAGCACTCAGTAATGCAGCTCCCAATAAAACATTTGATACATGTACAGCTTCAATAGTTTTAAATTAATTATAGTTTAAAGTTATTGTAGGCTTTACATTATTTTGTGAGCTCAGTTTCCTATACTTTTTTATAATACTTCTGATTATTTCAGGTTTTTGTAACAGCTCTTCACAAAATAAAATCCTCTGTGTTTGTAAATTAGTATATTAATAACATATAAAATTTGTGCCTTAGGTTCTAGGAGAATTGGAAGATGTAAAAACAGAAGGAGAGTTGCTGAAAAAGCAGCTATCTAGTGAGAGACTTGCAGTTCAGAATTTTGAAACGTTATTGGCTGCTAGTAGAGACAAAGAATTTCAGAATCAATTAATGTCCCAAGACAAAGATACCGAAATTCAGTTGCTGAAAGACAAGCTAACACTGGCTGAGAGCAAACTGTAAGTTTTAACAAATGTGTGTGTGTTATGTGGTTTGCAAAAGAACCATTTCCATGTGACAAAACTTATTCACAAAATCTGGGTGTTGGTATGGCTGAGCAGATTTTTGCAGCAATGTCTTTTGGCCTTTCATGGCATCATTTACTTTAAGTTTCTTTACAGGTCTTTCATATTGCTTTCAATTAATCAGCATTTTGGTGGACATTAGTTTAGTGCAAGCAGTAAACTTGTATATACCTTATTTTCTACTATTTGGTTTGTGGTAGTTGCAGTCTAAAGAGCAGGAACTTTACATGCTCACAGCTGTGACTGAAGTATGTGACAATTATGTTTGTGTCTTCCAAAATACAGAAATTCATTTCACTTGGCAGAATTTCAGTTCTTAACTGACAAAAATCATGTCCCAATATTTTTGAATGTTATTGAAAATTTTAGCTTTTTAGTAGCTGTCCTTCCACTTTATTTAGAAAATGGCACTGCTACAACCTCTGACTTTAGAAGGATTCTCAGAATTAAGTTTAACTTGTGAAGTTCTCCAGTGCTGTAATTATGAGTAGTTGTAACTTTGAGTATTGCATGGGTGATAGTACAGTAAATAAGGTCTTGATGCTCTAGAGGAATTAAAGAATTAATAAACAGAGAATATGGAATAACTAAACTACTTGTTGAGAGCTATGTGTATCTATTGTGAAAGAGACAGATGTCCTCTGAAAATTTTGTATCATCATGCAAACTTATATGATGATTACTGTGCATAAAGGGTTTCAAAATATTTCTAAATTTTGGAGTGATTTACTTAATGCTCTTAATTTTGTTTAAATGTCATTGACATGGAATAACCTCAGAACTCACAAACTGTTTGCTTTCTTTCTTTATTTTACAATAATGATATTGGGCCCTGAATTCTTACCTCCACCCTGAAAGCGTATGCCTGTCTTTGAAGGACTTATAAAATATCATCAAGATGTCTTGTCTTCCGCGTCTGTTCTCAACTGGATCAAGATACCATTCTAGGAATTTTACTGATGAATAGGGAACATGGGAAAAAATATTCTGCGGTTCTATTTGGAACAAATCTCTTGAGTAGTTTTCGTCTTCCTGGAGTCAAAGACCAGCAGGTGCCAGACAGGAAGTTTGTGACTGAACTAGGAGTGGAACTAATTTTTCAGAACTCCAGTCCAGTGCTTTAGAAATAAACTAGTACAACTTTGCTTCTCCAGAAGAGACTTCTGAGCACTCCACCTCACAGTGGCTTTGAAGACTGTGTGGAATGACATAGCTGTCTAGATTCTTGTTTAAACATCTTATTTTACAAGCAACAATTACTTTTTCTTCCTTTATAATGCAATTAATGATATTTTGCAACCAACCATTGGATAAGCCAAGCTGATGATTTACTGAGAAGTATATTAATCATGTTTGTGAAGGTTTTCAAGGCTCCTTTTAATTTTGATTCTTGCAATCGAAACCGTTGGCCCAAATACCAAGGGTGCAGTTAACAAGCTTTCAGACTCTGGGTTTTCCTGGTCTGGTATTTGCTTTAATACAGTTTTTACTTAGATTTGGTTCAGTTGTGTTCATGGCTACCCAAATAGTTTCAGCCTACTTGATTGATAAAATTTTTAGTGAAGCCATTATCTATTAAGTTTGTAATTTTTTGTGGATATTTACTGTCTTTTTCTTCTTCTTTTTACACAAATTGCAACAGAGAACAGTAAAGCAATAAACTAATGATTTAATTGTTTTGTCTGTTTTTATCAAACATGTTTGTGTTTACCTTTGTCTGAAAAAGAGTATGATGTAGTCAGGATGTAGTAAGAGGCTTGCCAGCTTCTTGCTTCATTCTCACCTTAGGTTCTTCCAGAAACATTCTGTTGCGTTCTTGTGGTTCTTGCTGCTTCTAAATTGTCTTTGATTTAGTCTGTGAAACAACATGTTCAGTATCTGGTTTTGTTTTATTTTTTATCTTTTATCTAATTTGTCTTTGATTTAGTCTGTGATCCATGTTCAGTATCTGGTTAAGTTTTATCTTTCTCTAACTTCTCTAAGCTTCTAGCTGACATTGTTCAAAGAAAACTTTGTTGCTTCTCATGATTTTCTTTTAGAAGCAGCAATAATAGAGAGGTTTCCATGCTTCGAAGTAAAGTTGCACAGATGCAGACTGACACTGATGTTTTAAAAAGGAAACTGACAACTGAGCGATTCGAACGGTAAGATGCAGATTTTTAAGTGAGCTGGCTCTCCCTGCTTATTTCTTCTTTCTCACTTTTAAAACTGTTGCATTTTTGAATAGTGAGGAACTTTTATGGAAAACTCTGTTCCTCTTGTCATACAAAGTCTAATATTTTCATCTTGAAAACTGCTTAAAGAAGAAATCTTACACAGTTTCTGAATTTCTTCCTAAGTTTTGTGAGTTTATCACTGCCTCTAAAAATAAAAAAAAATCCGTTCTCATGAAAATAGAAACGTATTCGAGGGGCTTTAGGAGAAAGAGAGACTTTCTGCAAGGTTCTATTTTGTTCCTTGACCATGGTGCAGCAGCGAAGTGTGGTGTAAGTGAGGTTGCTGTTTGTCGGCAGGGAGCGAGCGATTCAGGAGATGCGGCGCCACGGGCTCTCCGCGTCCTCGCTCCGCGCATCGCCTCCCCTCAGCTCCACGCTGAGGTCACCCCCGCCTTCTCCAGAGCGCAGCGCTGCAGGAGCGACTGACCAGGCAGCAGCTTGAAGGTAAGTGCTTTGAATTTAGCAAGTCTTTTCTGTTTAACAGTTAGGTTTGAACTGTTTCTAAATAATACCTTCGTGATTATATGGAATTGTTACACATTTCAGATGTTTCTAAGTTCTGCTTTTGCTGTCTCTCCTGCTATAAAATATTGATTGCAACCAATAAATGCAAAGCGCTCTCCAAAGACCATATAATATAATGGATTCTCATTTTTCTTTTTCTTAATGGTCTTGCACCACCTGACAACTTTCAAATATATGTTGCCTGCATATTACTACCGTTTATTATATTCAAACATACTTTGCCAGTTTATGGTTGTTAATAGTTATCTCCAAACAATGAATGGTTCACATTAAGAGGAATGCCATGAAATTCTCCCGGGTACAGCAACCGCAACTGTGGGTACAACTCCACAGAAGAGTCCAACTAAAATGCATTTAAACCTTACATTAGATGAAACTATCTCTAAAACAAGTGCATAAAAATAATTAATGTATTTTTCATTGTTAGTGCTTGAATCTGTGAATGTCTATGATCATGATCACTATAGTCTACAAAAAAGAAATCAAAGTCAGCCTCTTACCTGTTCATTTTCACTGTCATGTTTGTTCTTTTAGAGATCATTGTTGTTTTAGATGATGCCAGTTATGTGTTACAGGCCCGATTATTGACTGTATATCCCACCTGTCCAATAGTGAATAATAAATTGTAGTGAAAAGGGGAAGGACAAGGAGAGATAAAGAGTGATTGTTGTAGGAAATATGTGTGCTGTGACAGCTCATTAATCTAACTAACAGATTTTAAAATTTATTTTTGCTGGTAAATACATATGGCTTGTTCTAAGCTTACTTTTGTTAACAAAAACACAGGTTTCTTGAGAACTGAGCTCAGCCTGGCATGAACCCACACTGTCAGCAATTTTTCTCTTCTGTGAATTTTTGGGCAAAGCAAAAAGTGGAAGCTAGCAAATGAGATACTGACAGTGGGGATGAAACAGCAGATATGCCTTTTGCTTTACTGGTGAGCCCCTAGGCATACCCTGTTATGCTGAAAAATGACATTTTGACTGAGATGATGACAGATAATATATTTCTGAGAATGAGTATCATCAGTAGAGAATTGTCTTTAGTCTTCCTTGCTTTACAGTGAGTCCTGAGAGCAATAAAAAGTCCAGTTGCTATGCTTGGAGGATACCATGTAGTGCACTATTTTTATCTAATATTTGTATCCCTAGTTTTAACAATGACAACTCTGTACCATATCTTACCAAAAAATACCCAATTTTCATGAGGTGTGTATTTTTAAAATACACAGTGTTTTTTAACAACTGAATTCACATGCAGTTGTGACTATCTTACCTTTTAAACGTATCAATTACAGTAGAGTGATCTCAGCAGTACTGTTTCCATCTTTCATCCTTCTTGTTTATTCCTTCTTGGGAGCTTACCAGAGTAAAGTGTACTCTGTAATTGCTGTTCTGTAGTGTTACAGCTATCTCTCTAACCTGATTTCATCTTCTCAAGAAATTTTCTCTTACTCCTCATCTCACTTTTAGTTTTGTACATCATTTTAGGTATGGGTTAATGGTGTAGAGTTTTAAGTAATACGCTAATAGTTGATACTTGGGAATAACAGAAGAGCATCTGAGGAGGCTAAGGCTATTTACTACTTTTTATTGTAATATTAATTAGTAAAATATAATAGTTACCTTTATTTTGACATCTTTTCTTTCTCCACAGAAATTGTGACCATCCAGGAATAACCAGTACTTGAGTAACTGAAGCATTACCTTGTTACAAGGACCTTTTTTTTATAAATTATGAATACTGTCTTGTATTTTACCTCTGTTTTCTTCAAATCACTGATTACCTTTGAAACCTCTGAGAATGGGTGAAGTAATCAACTTTGCAAAATTCTGCTTTCCCAACTGGCAGGAGTGACTGACTTTTTGCTGGCTGTTTGACAGGTTTTATATCAAGCCTGGCTAAGTTTTGTTACAAGCTTGGAAACATAGTAATTAAAAGAAGGAAATGAATACTTGATTTGACAATCTTTTGTTTTCATTCTAATATTTTATTTGTTTGCTTATCTGGTATAATTGGAGAAGTTTATTAGTCTTAATGTGAGCTAACAGAGAATAACATCCCCAACTGTGTTAAAAGTGCTGAGCCAGTGTATGTTTTCTACTCATGGTGATTTCCTGTGTTTGTGCTTCTAACAAGTGTTTTCTGTTTTCAGGTTATTCTTTATGGTATTTAAAAGTATTGATTATCTATTTTGTGAATGCATTTTGTTTACTGAACCTTTTCTTTATAAAAAATATATATCAGTTATTCTTTATTACTGTTTCTATCAATCTCCCTTTGTTTAGCCTTTGTGTGAAATTGCGTTTTAAATATCCCCATGTTTAATAAAAAGTGAAGAGAAAAATTTTTAAAGATGTATTGAAATACTTTAAATATTAAAAAATTCTCAAAGTATTTTGTATTCAAACTTTAGAATCATAGCTGGAGATGTTTTTTAAATTTCAGTTTTAAAGGTTCAGAGCAACACCTGGAATCATTCACACAGTTAAGCTCAAGCTGTTGGAGAGGTGACACAGGACTTTATGTTGTGACATGCATATTAGGTGAATGAAGTGAGAAATAATCTTGAAAATATCTGGTGTGTTTAGCAGAGGAGCATTTCAGATTTAGGCTTTGAAGTAAGAAGCAATTAGGAACATACAGTTTTCTGTATAATTGCATGCCAGCAGGATGACATGATGTGTATCCATAAGAATTACACAGAACACTGGGAATGGGAGGATGCATTGCTGCACATCTTTGCACTGGCCAAAAGGCCCTGTTCTGCTTGCCTCACATCCAGTAAAAACCTGTGGTTACCAGCTAACATTACAAGCATCTCTAAGGTGCAAACAACGTATTAAATAACATGGGGGAAAAAATCCTGTTTTTCTCTTAGATTTTTATCTAGTTTGCAACAAGATTGTTCCACTTAAAAATTACAAAGAATATTGTGTTGACTGAAAACATTGTATCATATATTATATATTAAATTTTACCAGCTTAGAACACCAACTCAGAAGTACCTGAAAATCTTGTATCACTTTAGATTTCTCAGTCATGTAGGGAACTGTGTATTCATGGTGGATGTATCTTATACATTTTACTTTCTAGTTCTTTCATTTGCCAGTTACAGGAATGAGGAGCATTTTGTCTCTAACTGTTACTTACCTATTAATACTGTTAGTAATTAAGTCAGTAGTTTCCACTGGTGGTAATTGGTGTTAATTATTCAGGTTGGTTTAGTAAGAAGGAGAAAACTCATGTCCTTCTCCTGATGTCTTCAGTGTTGATTTTTAAATATCCTATTTTGTAAATTAACCTGTTTAAAATGGAATTATTTTTTTAAAAGCTAGTGTTCCACTTTATTGAAAACAGTGATTTCATCTTACTGAAAAATGCATATTTTGGCATTACAATTAAAACCATAGCACTTCAATTAATAGTAATTCCTACATGGATATATCAATTACAAATAATTAGGACCTCATTGAACACAGGTGTTATAATAAAATTGGTATCATTTTGGTGACCAAAGCCTGTGCAGATTTCTAGTATTATAACAGTACTAATATTCAGACTGTAGTATAGATGTCAATTTGCCTTCTTGTTACTATTTATATGCATTTTTATAAGCAACTAGAGTAAAACAAAAGTAATTTTAAACAACTTTCTTTTAAATCAAGTATTTCAATTAATGAAGTAGAAAGCAAGCACAAAATCTATGGTAGATTTAAATCCATGGACTGCTGCATGTGCCATGTACAAAACGAGCCTTATGTGGGCAAGATATTAATGTGGCTCACCTGGACTCTGCTCCAAGAGGCTTCATGATAAAACTCTTGGTTTTCTTAGCTTTTACAGAGGTGGGATAACTGAGAGGTGTTTTATAAGATTTTATTCTATTATCAGTTTTGATGAATATTGAGACATAAGAGATGTAAAACTCCACACCATTCTATCAGAAGCTAACTTATTTCTTGTTTACAATACCTTATAAATATTTTTAACCTATTAGTTTTTACCATACAATACTACTATTACTTCTAACACTAGTCACCTAATTTTTCCCTATGTGATCTTATTACAGTATATCTTTCACAGTTCTAATTCTCTAAAATACTTAGTCTTTTTATAAAACCATAATTTAAAACTTATTAAAACTTGCTTCTAGTTCAATCTCTTTTAACAATAGCATCTCTATTCTATAACCTTCTTAAGTCTTTTTCCCACAAAACTGCCTATACTCAATGTAGCAAGACACTCAAGTTGTTTGTCTTATTGTCTGCAATTGGGGAGGGGGGAAAATATCTTTTGAGAAATAATAAAGAAGAAGCAGTAATCATTGCGGCTGTTTGTCTACAAAACAATGAAAGTCTAGCATCAGAATCAAGGAAATCTAGAGATAATAAAAGGATAGGTGTTTTCAGTTTATTAAAACTTGAATTTCTCAATTAAACATCATAATGTATTTTTGAGAAATTCCTAGAATTAGTTGGTTTTGGGATTTTTGTGTCTTACATTATGTCCCTATAATTTAGGTAATTAATTGAAAGATAAATAAGTAATTCTAGGGTTCAGTTGGAAAGCCCAATTTGTTCTTTTTTTGTCACTCTCTGTCTGAGAAACACTGACATTCCTGTGTGATGCTAATTAAAAAAAAAAAGTTGAGAGATTCAGTATTCCAATTTAAAATATTTTATACAGAAATTGATGCATATATAGCAGCCTGACCTAGGCAAATGCTGTTATTCCTTAACGAAACCTGCAGATTTTGGGGGGGTTTAGATAATTCCTTGGGAGAGAACTTTATACTTCTTTGTCTTTGCTAAAAGTGTAAGAAACGAGGGGCGTGTGGTTTTGGTACCTTAATCTTGCAACTTTATATAAAAAGATATTCCAGTTCCATTTCATCCTCTGACCCTTCATGGGCCACACAAAGATCATAGTAGCTGCAGCAATTCTAATTCCTGGACCTAAAGCCTTACCATTCATCCTGCAGTATGCTGGTGTGGGGGAGAGAAAGCTCTGATCAGCAATAGCTGAATGGTGTCAGTGGCTGCTGTGCTGCTGCAGGGCTTTGGCCGCAAAGGCAAAGCAGCAGCCCATCCATCTCCTGTCAGGCTGCAGAGTTATCTCTGCCACAGCACAGCAGCTGGGCTGGCATGGGGGCTCCAGCAGATTCCCTGCACAGTGGCAGCCCCTGCCCACATATGGGCTGCAGGCATGGCTTGCCCAAGGTAACCAGCTCCCTGGCATACAGTGTCTTCCATAAGGCTCCATGGACGTGGATGTTCTTGGGAATGCAGCAAAGAGCCCAAAGATGATTAAGGGATTGGAGCATCTCTCACATGAGGACAGTCTGAATGAGCTGGGGGTGCTGAGCCTTGAGAAGAGAAGGTTCAATGGGGGAGCATGTCCATGTGTAACTGGGTGGGAGTGGGAGTAAAACGTCTCCTCTCGCTTGTATCCAGGGGAGGTACAAGACAGTGAGCACAAATTAAAATACAGGGAATTCAACTGAAACATCTGATTTTTTTTTTTCCCCGTGAGGGTGATCAAACAGTGCAACAGGCTGCCCAGAGAAGTTGTGGAGTCTCCTCCACAGATATATTCAAAACCCACTTGGAAACAGTCTTGGACACTTTTAGGTGACCCTGTTTTAAGCAAGGGTTTGGTGGACTAGGCAGTCTTCAAAGGGGCAACAATCCTTTCCAAAATTCCCCACAGTGTGATCAGGTAAGTGCTTACCCAGCTGTGGTGAAATTGACCCTTTTTATCTATATTATGATCTTTGACATTTTAAAAATTACAAGTATAAAAATAATTGCCATTGTTTTGTCTCAATATTGGTTATATCTGTGTTAGAGCTTGGGTGAGTTTTGGAATTTATAATGGTGGTTTCCTCTCCCACCTGTGCGTCCTGCAAGCTCAGTATTAGCCAAGCAGAGCTGCCCCAGCAGCGTTGTCAGTGTGTCCTTTACCATTTCAAGGTGATGGTGCAGGAATTAAACTAAGTAGAATGGCATGATAGTAAATGGAGGAAAGGGGGGGAAATCGAATTACTGGTAGCTTCTTCTCAGCTTAAATACTCCTGAGCAGGGATGGCTGTATTTTCATGAATACAAACAGAAATGGGTTTAAGCATGGTTACTCAGCTGTGAGTCAGTAAGGTCTGCAGGAACAGATACTGCTCTTCAGGGAGATTTTCACTGAGCTTTTAGTCCAAAGGAGCACGTTGACATCTGAACTTGTTTTTGGGAAAAGACGTGTGTGGGTTGCTGGACTATAGCTGTGTCTGCAATCTTTATCTGTACCCATTTGCTTTGCATAAATACATAAAGATGCCGAATGAAAGGAAAGGCACTCCCGACTTGCTACTGGCTTTTACATGGCCTCTTTGTGCCACCTAGTGGACCTGAGTCTTTTCCAGTGGTCTGGGCACATCCTGGAAAAGTTTGGGTTTCTACATAGAAATTATAGATTTTTAATATTTCTATAATAAGACATACTAAACTCAAAGTACAAGACATGCTAATAAAGCTACTCATGTCTGAAGCCCATTCATTTTGCTGCTGAGATCTGTGATTGCATCTCTTTCCAGAAATTGTTGGTTCTTAAGAAAAAAAACCCAAACACTTATTTCCTGCTCCAGGATAGTGAAAAGTTTGACCTTTGTCAACAAAGGTCTGGTGTAATTGAGCTATTTGATCGATCTGAAGGAACTGGCAAAAGCTGGATTCACCTCTTTCCTGGTGGCTACTTTTGAAGTTTCTCTCTCTACCACCCAATTCTTCCTCTTAAAAACAAATGCAAATGCTGTGGAGAGCAGTAAAGCCAAACACAGCAAAACCCCTGAATCTTTTGGAGGATTGCTACAAAATTCAGCTCTGGTAATCAAGGTGTTTTGTATCTGTATATTTTGGATATAAATCCATATATATGTGTAATACCTAATGTTTAAAGTAGCAGTCAATATGCCTAACAGCCATCTAAATAGACCTGGTGCATGAACTTAAACTTCTGAATTATCAGTGCCATGTAGACTGTGGCTTTAGTTGTGATGGGACTGAACAGGGAACAGATTGCGCCTCCCAGGGCTTGTATGACTATTCATCTCTAGAAGACTGCAGGTGAAAAAATGATTTCTAGCAATTAGTTTTTATTTCAGAGTCATAGACTAGTTTTTTTCACAAATATCACTTCGACGCAGGAATTTACTGAGCAACAGCTCACTAAGGAGTGGGAGAATATCAGTTAATGCCCACCTAAACTTACATTCTTCCTTTAAATCCTCTAGTATCGGGCGCAGTCAGAGACAATAAAAAGGAGTAAGATAGCTCTTTGGTCCAACCCAGCATGGGTCTTACCTTTTCCTTTTGAGAATATCAGGACCACGTCTGACGGGGCCAAAAAATTAAGGAGCAGACGAAATCTAAAGCTACAAGGCTTTTCTCCAGGGACCATCTGAATCTGGAGAGCTGGCTGACAAAACGCATCTTTGTCAGTGATGGAGGATCATGAATCGTGTGATCAGTGTTGGTTCCAAAAGTGGAAGAGTCTGGATGGGACTAAGTGCAGCATGTGCTTTTACCATGTTCTCCCTAGGAAACTCAGGAAACAGGTGTCCAGCACTGGTAAAATCTTGCAGTAAAGAGATGAATTGGAAGAGTGGGGCCCCAGAAGAGCTGATACAAATACCGGATTTAAGGCTATGAGAAAGAAGGGAGGCTTCTGTGCTTCTGTGTTGGGGGACAGCTGGTTTTGTTTCTTGCAGTTTCTCCTACTTTTCAGTAAATTAAGGGGATAAATATTTGCCTAGCTACCGCACGGGCTAGGCGCTGGGTTCAGGCTTCGGTCTGGCTGTGAGAACAAACTGGGCTTCAGAGCGCGGTGCATCTGGAGCTGCGGACCTCTCCTCGTCGGGCAGTACAACGGTGCTGGGTCCCGGTGGATGCGGATAAACCCAGCTTTATCCTTCCTTGCCAACAGCAGGGGCCGAGCGCCGCTCGCTGCGGGGCACGGGCAGGGCTGCGGGCGCGGTCGGGGCGCGGCGCTGCGGGGCGCCCGTGAGCGGCGGCGGCCGCGCTGCCATGGGGCGGCCGCCGCGGGGGCGGCATCCGACGGGCTGGGCGGCACCGCGCCCGCAGCGCCAGCGGCGCTTCCTTCTGGCAGCGCGGAGAGGGAGCACAGGTAGGACCCTGCGCCCCACCCCTTTCCCCGCGCAAGGGCCGCTGCGGTGCCGGGAGCGGGAGGGAGCCTCGCCGCAGACCGAGCTCCGCAGCCTCCCGCGGGGCTCCGCAGCCCGGCCTCGCAGCTCCGGGAGCGTTCGCCGCGCGGACCCGCCCGCTGTTGTGCGGGGCCGTGCGGGGGTGTCCCTGCAGCTGTTCTGTGCTACATGTGCCCTTTGGCTCGGCAACGCCAGCGGCGAGCAGCCGGGTGCAGGGACTGGAGGGTGCGCCGGGAGGACAGCCAGAAACGCCCCCCGTAAGTAGTTCCCTGCCGCTGTCGGGCTGCCTTTGTTCGGTGGAAGGTGTAAGGAGGCGTGCGGGTGATTTTCAGAAGGTGTCACTTCACTGCTGCCGCGGAATTCAATGGCTGGGCTGGTTCTCTCCGATTGCTTCTGCTTCCCCTTTGTTAGCGTTTTCCCGGGGAGTCCTGTATTGTTTCAGCTCCGCTGAAAAAAGCAGGAGCTGTCAAAGAGATGACTTTGTTGCCTGCGATGCTTCTCTAGAGCAGCATCGCTTTGTTCAAGCTCCCGTGAGCCATTTGTCACACAAGTGCCGCCGCGCTACCGTAAGGAGCGGGCTGCGCTCCGCTCCGCTCCGCTCCGCGCCGGGCGGGCGGCGGGGCCGCGTCCCTCTTCCTTAGCCTTCCCCAACAGCTGGAGCAGGTAAGCCAGAGGTAATACCATTTCACACGGGAAATCCATCTCCGCAGTTTGAAAACGTCTGTTTCAGCGACAGAATTGTGTGTAACGCGCATCTTTTCTGTGTCACGGAGTGATTTTTGATGAATGACGGTTTGGGGGGTTTTAATTAATTTTGCTGGTATTGCTGCTTGTCAGTTACAAATCTGGTTCTCCGTAGCTGTAGGATGTAAAACGTTATTACGCCTCTGCTCTGTCATTTTAAATGTAAAAATGCCCAGTTAAAACACAGTTCAAGGAGTAAATAGAGACCTGGAAACTGTGCATCCTGAAAATTTAATATGCCTGACAATAATGGCACTGAAAATGATCTGCTCTTGGGGGGATGGGACCATGGAGAAAGGGAAGAGTAATTTGCAACCACAGGCCTAATAATAGCTATTCTGTCGATAATAGATGCATAGATAATATAATTTGTTATCTTCCCAAACACATTTTCTGTACATACCTTAAACGGTACTGTATGAAAAGGGCTCTTTTCTTAGACGCTGGGTTATTTAAGATAGCTGATAGCAGTAACATGTTTTAACAGATTGAAGATGATAAATTAGCTTCAGAACTGATGTTTATTTGGTATTTAGTAATGCATGCTTAGTAAATTCTCATCACTAAAATAAATCTAATTGCACCTTGCATAGACAATTAAGTCTTGTAACTCTACCAAAACATTAATCAATGGGTGTAAATGTTATCATGAGTTTCTTTAACAAAGCCATTGATACTGCAGTAGCTAGCAGTTCTGTGTATTACTTTGAGTGGTTTGAATTCAGGTCAGGAATTCACCAAATAGACAAATTCAACTCTTCCTTGACTGCTATCAGTTTATCAGATTAGATGTTGTGTTTGGAGTTGAATATTTCATTGCAACAATTAGCTTGAATTGAACGCTATGAAGTGTAATGAAATTTTATATGAAAGTGATTTGTGTATTTATTTGTGCTCCAGTTGGATAATTGCAAGAATTACTGTGGAAATATTTATTGGTAAATATTGTACATAGCAGAGAGGTTGCTTCTGGTTGGTATTGGGTCTACTTTTCTCCAATAAGAAAATTTGTCTTAGTGCGCCCTGTTCTAAAATTGAGGGCCATTTTCAAATATCCACTTGGGTAATCCTGCATTTTAGAAAGAATTGCTTCACACAAGCAAATATTATTTTTTATTTATATACTGTATAACAGAATTTTAAAAGTGCATTGGTGGCAAAGAGTTGGTCTGTAGTATGAGTGGCTTGCTGGGTCCTCTACTAAGACATTGACTTTTTTCTTTCTTTCCTCCCCCACCCCACCTCCAAGTTTGTTCCTATAAGGTCTTATTTTGATCTGTTGTTTTGTGAGGTTACACATTTGTGAAATGGAAAGGCATTTGGTAAAATTTTTTTTAAACATACAGTTCCTTAAAACCTTAACAAAATTTATTAACTACTAAAAATATTGTTTGGCATTAATATTTCACTTTAAATACAGATACTAAAAAGCAGCCGTTTTGGTTTCACACTTCTCATTACAGCAATAAAAATAACTTTTGCAGTTTCTTCTGCTTAGGCTTTTAGTCGCTGTGAATAGTGTTTTGCCAGGTATCTCAGTCACTGAAAATGGATTTGTCTGTGACTAATGTAGTTTAGAGTTATTTCAATATTCCTATTATAGATGTGTCAGGTAAGCTCTTTTTAAATAAGAAACACATGGCATAATAAGTGTTGAGTGAAATGTGATGATGAATTTATGAATATGAGTATATTTGATTGTTGGTTTAGAATGAAATCTAACACAAACAGAATTTTTATGGACAGTGTTAGCTTGAATGACTATGTTTTGACTTTTAGTCCTCACAAACCAAGAGACAAGACTTTTTTGTCATATTCTGAATTATTCATATTTGGAAATTGCTGACTCTGATTGTTGGGAGGGATTTTTTTTTCCTCCCATAAAATCAATGCAGTCTTTATTCCATAAAGACCCAAATAAGAGAATCATGGCAAAAATGGATAAGCCTACTATTGGCATGTTGGAGAAGTACAGTCAATTTTTTTTGGAATCAACAGACTCAGGGCAATGTATTTGCATAATAGCTGCCATCAGCATGATGTGAATGTTGAGATGCTCTAAATGTTGAGATGCTCTACACACCTGCATGTTGACATTGAGCCAATGCATTTGAACAAGATATAATAAAGTTGTATAAAGTGCACTGTAAGATACAATTAATTGGTGTTAAGTAGTATTATAGAAGGCATACTAAAGTTATAGGGTTAACTTTAATTACATTACTGCTTCTACTGGAGGGGCCAAATTTTTTTTTATCTGTTATTTAAATGAGTGATGGATAAAAATTGTGCTTGTTTCCATGGAGACTCGCTGGGTTCTGCCTTTAGGGAACAATCAGTTGCTTTGTAGATCTCACACTTATTGTTTCCCATCATTTCCTGAAGGAACTTTCACCCCCTTTTGACTCTCTGCATCACATGACTTCTCTCTTTAAGAGCTAAAACATATATTGTCTGAAGCACACAGTATTTACCTTTGCTTCACATTTAGCATTTTCACTTATATTGGTGAAGCCTTACAAAGAAATAAAATTGACTTGTAAGGAGTGTTTTTTAATTAATGCTGTTCAAGACCGATGCATCACATGAGCCAAATCAGAGTAATTTGGGAATTAAGTTTGGTGGGAAGAAAAATGTAGAGAGCTTGCTGCATATTATCCTGGTAAGTGGCTTACAGTGCTGTTCTGCCACACATTGAGTGAAGCTGATTCAGATGCCACTACAAATGTGTAAAGTACATCAATAAATTTTTAAATATAGTTCAGTTTCTTCTTTATATATGTATGCTGTGGACCAAATTAGGCAAGTAAGTTTCATGCCTCTAACAAGGCCATTTAAGAAAATTTGCAAGTGATTTGAGTTAATTTAATTCACATCCCAACATTGCTTTGAAATGGCTTATTGTTTTAATGCTAATGCATGTGAAAGCTTTATTTTCTTCTCCATTATTGCCTTAAGAAAAACAGTAAGAAAATGATCAAAGTAAGTAAAAAATTTCCTCACGCTTTAGTGTTTGGGAGTGCAAACTGCTGTGTAGTTTGCTGGCATGCTTGACCATCTCTTTCATTACTCAGCATGTTTTGAGAGTCAGCTGTCAGACTTGGGCAGCTTCCTAAAGAGGCTCAGTCCAGTGATTTGTGGTAAGGCTTCTGTAGGAGGATGCTGCACTTTAAAGATTATGTTTACTGTTAAGTTGAAATGTGGAGGGAGTGTGATGAAAAGAATTGAAGTGAAATGAGGCATACAAAATTCTGACTTTCATGTTGCTCTTCAAAGAAAGTTGATTTTCTTCAAAGTAACATGCTGTCTTTCTCTGTGGCTTTTAAGAAAGCCGCATTTGAAACTTCAGCACAGGAAAAAAAGAGAAAAAGGTACAATTACCGTGATCTGTGGAACAGTTTGGGCCAGATGAGAAAAAGAGTGATAGAAAGCCCTGTGGATCTGTATTATCTTTGGGTATCTGTTGGCACATATGTGGGATAGTTGGGTTGAGTGCATTCATCTGCTAACAAAACTGAGCTGCCTTCCATGTTGTAGAACCTCTTTTCTGTTCCTTACAACTTTGACAAATTTTAGCCATGTGCTCCATAGTTCATCACACATATTTGAGACTCATGTTAATTTTTATTGTGATTAATTAATTAGTTGAGAATTAGACTAGTTGTTTTGCCTTGCTAAAAAATCCTAGGACAGGTCAGAAACATAGTACTGTTCTGTCTTTTAGCTAGGCTCCAGATCCTGCTAAGGAAATGTCCTTTTGTCTGATCTTCATTTTTACTGTCTTCATCAAAGTCTGCCCAAATTTTCCGTCTGAAGTTTACAAAATGCTAGTCTACACATAAAGTTAAAATAGTAAGTGTACAAACTATTGTAGTTTTCATACACTTTCAACACGTAGTTTTCACATACCTGGGAAAATTTTAGCAAATACAGTGAGAGATTGCATGTTTATTCAACACCCAGTGCTACAGAGTATTTTTAACAGTGACCTCAGTGGTACTTGTTATATCTGCAGTAGCAATTGAAGTGGGACTGTGATTATGCTGGAGACAATTGAAATTAAGGTTTTCAACAGGACAAAGATGTAGTTATGAACTGTATAAGGAAGGGATTGGGCAGTAATTCTTTGGAAGAGCTGTGGTTTATGGTAGATTACTCAAGTTGCTGCTGCAATAAAAACAAACAGCTGTTGTGAAGCAACATTGCCCATGCCTGTGCTCAACCAGATGATATGTAGTGGGCTCAGCAATAATGAGGTTGAAGCAGTAGAATGGATTACTGAGTTTGTATTTCCATGATTTTAGCATCATTAAATGTTGTTAGAGTGTTAATCAAGAATGACATAAATATAGTTGAGTCCTTTCTGGAGCAGTGTGGTGTAATGGATTACTCTTTGAGGTCTCTTCTAGTCTCCTTAATCTTCAACATCTCTGCACCCTGGTGTTGATCAGACTGTGCCTTGCTCCCTCACCAGTGCTGCATGTGGCAGAACTGCCCGTATGTGATGTCTCCAAAGTAAACAGAGCAGAGCAGTTCAGAGCTTCTGCTGTGCTCTCTTGATTCAGATCAGCTCTGACATCCACTCCTCTCTCCTTTCATAGTGATTCCTCTGCTGGTGCTTGGGCAGAAAGTGTGAGGGAGGTAAGTGCCATGGGATCCTGGGAAGAGCCTGACATCCACAGCAGGTTTGGAAAGCATGGATACAGATTTCACATGGAACTGGGCTAGTAGGACAGTACACGAACATGGAATGTGATGAATGTGAAGGGGAGCTAAGACTTTGGGACAGATGACTGGGACTTGAGGAAGAGTAGGATACAGAGTGGACTAGTTGGTGGGAATTTGGGTTACTGGCAGAGACTCCAGTGTACCAGAAGCCTTGACAATTGCAAAGTGGCATTGACATAGTAAGAAGACAACAAAGAGCCAAAGGAGATGAAATTAGTGACTGGGAAAGTTATGTTGTAGATTACAGGACAGAAGTAATTAAAAGCTGGAAGAAAATTGCGGAGTCTTTCTTCTTAAGATTACATTGTCTTCTAAATCTTAGCATTCCTGCTTTAGAAGAACCATCATAAATTATTTATTGGTATTTTCAAATGGAGAATTAGCACCTGTTACTCCGGAGATCAGTGCTGGGAATGTAGAGACTATTCTGTATCATACTGGTCTTAGGTGGGTGAGGAAAATAAAAGATGTAAAAGAAGCATTTGTCAATTTATTTTGATCTTCTTGGGTTTTTTTGTTTGTTTGGTTTTTTTTTTTTTTTTTTTTTGAGATTGACAAGTTTGCCAGTGAAAGAAAGGAAGTGCCAGAACTTCACAGAGCTGTCAGAGTTGTAAGTTGCTGAGAGAAAAGAAACAAGTAAGCTGATTTTTCCGTCCTTTCCGGATCCTGTTCCAAGCTTGGTAGATATTTTGCAGTAGCCTACGCTGGCCCATCTGGGGGCTCTGACAATGAACAGTGCCATACTGCTCTCAGCCCTGAAGCTTTGGCAGTCATTGCTTCATCCACTGCTCATGTTTGGAGGAAGGACAGACGCCCTCAGCTCATACGTGTGGGTTTTGATGTTCTTCCCAGCCACCCTGTTCCAACATCCCCTGTTGACAGCGCAAGGGTGGGCTGTACTGAAGAGCCCTGCTGTGTTTTTTCTGGCAAGTAGATTAATCTTTCAGCCACCCACACAGCCTGCTGAACACTGTCACGAGTTACTGGGATCTGGTAGCCTGATACCAACACCTGATATCTGACAAACTGTGTGCATGGGGTTATTGTGTTTCCTTGGATAGGAAGCTGGAAAAAAAGCAATGCAGGTAAGCTTTGGAGCACACAGTGGTTACCTCAGATGTGAAGTGAAGGCTCCATTTGGCCCAAGGTCACATCCCCTCATGCACCTGCCTGCTGGAATACTCTTTCCAGCAGTTAAAGGATAGATTCCCAAAGCCTTAAAGTTCCCCATTCCTGGCACCCTTTAGGAGCCTTTCCAGACAGAGGCTGCATCAATAAGAGGCAGCTGGGCTGTAAGCCAGAAGGGTCACTGAAGTAATTCTTTCTCAGCCCAGGTGTGTTTGTGGGACTGTTCTACACTGTCAGAGTGAAAGAGAAGCTGAAGACCCATTTATGACTCTGACAAGATATTGAATGCTTTTGTTTGTCAAGCAGAACCGTGACAGTGGCATTAGCTGCTAGACTGAATTTTGCCTCATTTTATCTGCACTGTGCTTATTTACAAATTGCAACTTGTCTGGTTTGAGAAATCACCTTTGTAATGCCCCAGCTCACTCAGCATGTTTAGTGGAAGGTAGTTTGGATTCACTCTGGCTGATACATGGGAGGAAAACCAAAATTCTCAGGGGATTTGACAACAAAGTTTTACTTGCGAATTTTAGAACTTCCGGGTAGAATAATGTACTTGGCAAATTTTAAAACAACATCCAGACAAAGCAAGGCACTTCACACACTTAGCAAACTTTTAACTTGGTGAACTATAACTCATTCAGACACAACAAGGCACTTACTAAGGCATTCACTGGAATTTTTAAATCTGGTTTCCAATATATTTTGAGAAGAAAGAAATAAAGGTGTATAATCACCACCCTAGGATCCAGTGGTTTGTGCCAGCTCAGCACACGTGTTGCTGTCCTTTTTTCTGCTCTGGTCCACTGGCCCCTTCCCCAGGCTTGTGCTTCAGTGTTTCCTGGATGTGGTCAGCATCATTTTGGGGCTCACCACAGGCCATGAAGTCAGGCTGCTGTTTTGGACCAGAGGCTCACCAAAGCTCAGTGAGGTTGGGGTGTGGAGCAGCACATTATTCCATATACACAGAACTCACCCTGTCCCCCCAGCACTTCCCACTTCCCTGTTGGTTTCAGCCAGTCAGTCACTCCTCTGCTCTCCTACAACCTTCACTACTGCAGTCAAAGGGGTTTTTTTTACTGAAGGGTTTGTTTACACATCTGGATTTTTAAAGCCTTTGACGTGATCCCTCACATCATCTAGACTGGGAAGAGATGGATTTGATGGGGGGAGTGCTAGATGAATAAGGAATGTGTTGGACCATTTCATCCAGAGTCCTGATGGGCATCAGTGCCCAGTGGTGACCCTCAGTGGTCCGTATGGGAACCAGTGCTATTTGTTATCTTCATTAATGAGATAGACAAGAGGATTGAATGCAGTCTCAGTGAATTTGCAGACAACACCAAGTTTTGTGGTGCTGTTGACACACCTGGAGGATAGGATGCCATAAAAAGGGCCCAGGACATTCCAAGGGGGCCCATGGGAATCTCGTGCAATCTAACATGCCCAAAGCAAGGTGCTGCACCTGGGCAGCACAACCTCTGGGTATCAACACGGGCTGGGGATGAATGGATCCAGAGCAGCCCTGCTGAGAGGGACTTTGGGGTGTGTTGGTGGGGGAGAGGCTGGACATGACCCAGCCATGGGCACTCCCAGCCCAGAGAGCCAAACGTGTCCTGGGCTGCATCCAAAGCAGCGTGGGCAGCAGGGGAAGGGAGGGGATTCTGTCCCTCTGCTCTGCTCCGGTGAGACCCCACCTGGAACACTGCATCCAACTCTGGGGTCCCAGCACAGGAAGGACATGGACCTGTTAAAGGAGGCCACCAAGATGAGTAAAGGGAGGCAGCACCTCTCATACAAGGAACAGCTGAGACAATTGGGATTGTTCATCCTGGAGAAGGGATGGTTTTGGGGAGACCTAATTGTGGCTTTCCAGCACCTGAAGGATGCCTACAAGAAAGATGGAGAAGGACTTCTTACAAGAGCATGTAGTGATAGAAAAAAGGGGCAATGGCTTTAAACTGAGAGTAGGTTTAAATTAGATATTAGAAAAAAAATCTTTACTGTGAGGGTGGTGAAGCACTGGAACAGGTTGCCCAGAGAAGTTGTGGATGCTCCATCCCTGGAAGTGTTCAAGGTCAGTTTGGATGGGACACTGAGCAACCTGATCTAGTGGAAGGTGCCCCTGCCCATGGCAGAGGGGCTGGAACTAGGTGATCTTTAAGGTCCTTTTCTGCCAAGCCATTCTGTAAGTCTCTTATATGTACATGTACATATGTACCTTATAACATGCCTATAAGGCTGTATACCTTGAAGAAACTCCAGCTGGTGCTGGGGTGACTTCCCATCTCCATGGATTTTCTGTGTACCTCAGCATCCCTTGAGCTAACCTGTTCACGTGGTCCTAAATTCCATATCCTTCACCTTGTATGTGTCTCAGTTAGAATTCATAGCTAATTTAAATAATTTTAATCGAATCAAATTAATAGAATTGCTGAACATCACAACTGACTGCAGTTAACAGTTGCATTTTAAATATGTCAATAACTACATAGCATTAAATAGTCTCAAAAAAGCAAGCATAGATATTTTAAGTTGGACACTAAATATTAGTGACCATGTTTTTGCTATAATCTCATATGTGGCTTTGCTTTTGTTAGATGAGTCAAAAACATCCTCCTTGCCTCCAGTGTGCTCTGCAGTATTAACCCTTTCCTTTGAGGTGTTTTGGCCCCATGTTCAGTCTGTCTCTCTGATGACTTTTGAACTTTGGGAACCTTTGGCTGTCTGAGATTTACACTTTTTTGTGTTGCTACTCATCTGTGGCATGGGCACAACTGACCACAGGTGTCTAACCCCATTTCTCCCGGGGACCAGAGTCAGTTTTACCCAGGCACACAACTAAACTGCCTATCAAATCTGTCATGTGCATTTGTTTATGCAAAACTTTATTGCCCATGGCAAGAAAAGCAGTACTCTGTAATGTGTGACAGAGTCCCAGTGTTCAGCAGCAAATCCACAAAAGCCCAAGCAACAACTCTCTGTTATGTATATGCAATCAGTTCTTTACAGATGGTGCTATGGACTCTGCTGTTGATTATGATTGTGATTATTATGTAGCCTTTACAAGTTTTCATTCATTATTTTACCACATGTAAACCACTAATGCAAGTTCCCCACAGGAGTAGCACTGTTGCCTTTTCATGTTATGGAGCTGTTAGAAGGTGTTATTCTTAAGTCTGCTTTAGTTGGAGAGCTATAATAAGTAGCATAATTTAAGATTTGTTTTTTATAGAGAGATATATTCCATAAGTTCTAAGTATTTTTATGCTGTAGAACTGTGACTAGGTCTGCATGGCCAGAGCCTGTGTGTGGCATTCTGATGATACAGTACTGGCTGCACCAGAAATGTTTGTGAGGAAATGAATCATTTGGTCTGCAGAGCAGAGCATGGCTGCTGTGGCGTGAATCAAGCCTTTGTTTCTGAACAAGAAGAAAAAATGTTGTCTAGCTGCCCATTAAGTCAGCTTCAGTTTTTCAGTTCACCAACCTGTTAATTCTTATCCCATGAATAATAATAATAATAATAATTTAAGTAATGTTTTGAGTGCAATATTGTGTATGTTTGTATGCCATTGGATACATTTGTGCAGTGTTTTGCTTTTTTTGGGCAGAGCACACCAAGATGTCTCATATTCTTTATAGCCACTGTCTATAATTCACTTTACTCTTCCTCTGACGCATTTGCTTTATTTGGGCCATAGAATCACAGAATTATTAAAGTTGGAAAGGACCTTGAGTCCAATCTTTGACTGAACACCATGGCTAGTTGACTGGCTTGTCACCTAGATTGTACCACTAAGTGTCACATCCAGTAATTTCTTGAATACTTCCAGGGACAGTGACTCCACTATCTCCCTGGGCAGCCCATTCTAATCCTTGATGACTGTTTGAGAGAAAAAAATTCTTCCTGATGTCCAATCTGGTATGGCTTGAGGCTGACTCCTCTCGTCCTGGCTTCAAACCTCAGAATGAGTTAGCCAAATAATGAATATTCTTACTTTTGAAAGGCAGTTAATGTTCTAAATACCTAAACTGACACATTTAGGATTTTTCTTAAAACCAAATGTTAAAATAGGAGTTTTAAAAAATAAGTTAGATAACTTTAAGTGAATATAAGGGAGATTGGACTGGATTGCTAAAAAAAACCATTTCTTAAAGCAACCCCCAAATCTCAACCTTGATTTCTAGTAGGGTGAGAAGAAAATAAAATCAAAAAACTATTGACAAATCCTTTTTTAAATATTCATTTCACCTTTGCAGTGCTGTATGGTTTAGGATAAAATACTGAGTTCATAATTTAAAGCTTAAAATATCGTAAATTCAGCATTTTCAGACAATGAAGTTGCTTGATTCACAATGAACAGAAGGGAAATGGGGATAATAGGAGGAACACCTTAGGAAATGCTTTGACTTGGCTTTATTTTTTGTTGTTTTGTGAATCATCTTAATTCCCTTCAATCCTCTTTTCCAAATGAATAAATAACTCCCACTCCCCAAGAATCCTGCTTTTTCTTTCCTTTTAATCTTCAAAAAAGATACAAGTGCAGAAAGAATTCTGGCACTAATAGTAGTTTTGTAAAAGTTGGTTCTACATCTATGGTTTAATTATTAGGAGAGATTGAATTATAGAATAATGTATTTATTAAAATATAACACAGTAAAAGTGTGTGTATATAAATTCACAAGTATGTTGTTGAATGTAAGGTAGTACATAATAGAATTAACTTTTTTCCCACATAGCAAATTAGGGAAACTACTTAATGCATCATAATTTTATAGACCAGAGCTAGCCTGCCCAATCTCATTTCTACAGTCCTTGTACAAATATCAGCCTTACAGCACGTGCTTAAAGACCAACCCCACTGCACTGCCATCCCAAAGAGCCAGTGCTGGGAGAAGGGATTTCAGCAGGGAGGAATACATGCCAGCATGGGAGCAGAAGCAGCACATGCAAGGTTTCACTACATACCCACTGGAGCAGTGCCAGACTTGCTTGAGGAAAGAGGCAAAAGGAGTGAGTGTTTCTATGACACACTTCAAAAGTGAGGTCTGTGAGGACTTGGTGGAGTCAGCTCAGCCCCTGGGGAACATGAGTTACTCCTCTATGTACGTGTTTGTTGTTGTGTCTTGGAGACCATCAGTGGTTTCACATCTGAGAGATTTCATCCGGTGGGGAAGGTGGCTGGTGTCAAAATTTAAAGGAATAGACAGCTGTACAAGTAGACCTACAAATGGTGGCAAGACAAGGCTGCTGGGGGACTGGTGCTGGGAAGGGCTCTAGCTGTGTTTAATCGTTCAGACTGTTATCTAGTGACCTTCATGTGTGCTGCTTTGTGTGTGTTTGCTTTGGTCTCTGTGCTCCGTGGCTGGAGCTCCTGCTGAATTCTGCCTCTGCTCCTCGTGCCTGCGGGGACCGCAGTGACAGCTCTGCTCTTCCCACAATTAATTGCAGTCACTCGTTGTTCTCTTGTCTCTTACAAGTTTCAACTCTCTCCTGTGACTTTGAGCTCAGAAGTTTTTGCTAACCTGTCAGTCTGCAAACAAAGAGGACATTTGGATACCTGTTTTATGCCCTTTCCTGAGTGCAACTGTGATTTTTTAAATTTACATTTGTAGAACCTTGCATTCTTGGTCTCAGTCAGCAGAAAAAAAAATGGCTTGGTCTTTTTTTCTAAACCATCTTATAAAGTTAAAGAAAAAAACTCCTTGTTATAATTGGTTATCAAATTTCAATAAGCAATCTATAAAATGTCAATAAGTAAGCACTAAACTTGCAATAATTTATAGTATTAAAAATAAACCAAAAATACTTAGTGGTGCTGCATGGTAAGTAATAAGCTACATTGATTAGAATCATGTAGTGGTTACCATGGTATGGGTAAGAAGATAACTGATGTCAGACTTTTCTTAGAGAGGTAAGAAGCTAAAGACACAAATTTCTTCAAGAAACTTTTTTTTTTTTTAGCCTCTTGGTATGTGGGGATGGGAAGCAATCTTCTGTTTCAGGGAAAAAGGAGAGCAATTACAACCTCAATAGCTGTTTCCAGGCTTTTCATTGGGTGATTTAAATCAGGAAAATACAGACTGATTATGTCATGCGTTGGCACTTTGTAATCTTCTGGATCTGGTAGCCAGAGAAAGTCTTCTTTTACTGTTCAAAGATTGCCCTCAGAAACATTCCAGTGATGTTTACCTTTGATATTTCTGTTAAACACTACAAGAGAGCCCCTGTGAAGCGGGAAGCAGATACAGATGTCTGCAAACAACTGCAGGGGTTTGGTAGTCAGCTCCTGACTTCTGATGAAGGCTTTTAGAGCAGGAATGAAATGTCACTGATATGCTGAAATACTTATGTGGCAAATCCATAGGTTTAAGTGACTGCATTTTGTGTTTTTTGATTTAGTATTAGAATGAATATCTTATGGCTTTGAACTTCAGGAAAGGTAGTGTTTTATTCTTTGTTACTTTTGCATAAATCTTCTACCAGAACTGTTACTGGTGTGAAGCACAACAGCTTCCCTTTGTGGATCCTAGACATGGGTGACGGTGGCATCAACTTTGTCCTTTCATTTTACTCTTTGTCAAGAGCCTCATGAACTGCTAAGAGAGACATTCTGTGCTTGGACAGAGATCTGGCTCCTGGGTATTTTTTGTTGGACTTTTTAAACTGTCGCCAAGATCTGGAAGGCTGCTTGATCAATGGTATTAAAATAATGTCAGAAGTAAATAAATTAACTTGCAGCTGCTTAGTGGTTTAAAAAATAGGGAGGACAACCTCACTTCCACAAGGCAATGTACAAGAATGAGGCTATAAATTTTGTGTGGTCCCTTTGGTCCTTCATCATTCCCACAGAAAAAGAAGTATGCTGGCTTTTTGTTCAGTTGATAGCCATGTACTCTGGTGTGTGTGGTCGGACTGGGGAGAAAGCAGCATGAAAGCACAGAGGCTGGGCTTTAAAACAGCAGTTTGCCACTTCAGGTAATACTCGAGGTAAGCTCTTGGTCTGTTCTGCTGGATTTGGATCCCCCTGATAAATGGTACATTTATTTTACACATGGGCAAAATGCAGAAGTGCACAATAAATAACATGACAGCTTTCTAACTTAAATGGCAACAATTCTGATATAAAAGTAAAGTGTGGGACACCTTTCTGTCCTTGCTTAGACCCCCAAGCCCTGGCAGCTGCCCAGTCCCCAGCTGATGCAAAGGCAGTAAAGCGCTGCCGAGCGTGAGGGAATGCCTCTGCTGGGCTGGCTCCACTGCTCAGGGGCTTTTATCCTCCTCCAAAAAGCTCTGGTAACTTTGTGAAAGATTAAAAGGAGAAGCAGCGCTGTGCTGCACACAGATTTGCTTCCTTGTCAGCCAGAAACGTCGTCTCCACCTGACTGACCGACCCCCAAGCCCTGGCAGCTTGAGCTGCTGTTGCTCTTATAACTTGTGCCTACTTTATTCTTTTCCCTTTTTCTGATGAGGGAATGCCCAAGATCTTGCCAATGGGCTATACGTACTGCCTCATTCTTTAAGTTTTCATACAATTTAGTTGTATTTGACATGGATTTTCTCAAAAAATAATTGGTATTCTTGTTTCTCTTTTATCTCCTACAAGCTGTACTAATGTTTTACATCTCCCTTGGGATTCCAGTGTCATAATATTCAATTTTTGTTTTTTTTAAATTTAGGAAGATACAGGTAAATATCCCTCATTTTCCTTGCAAAATATTCCTTATTTTCTAAACATTTAATGTTCATCAACAGTCATTAATTCTGTCATACAAACCTATTCATTAGTATTTTCTATTTTCAATGTGTACATCTGTTCTGTGCCTGGGGAGATGGGTTGATCTATACGCAAATTAATTTCCTAATGGAGGAAACCCTGGGACTGACAGTGAAACTCAGGTTCTTCCCAGTGCTTTAGTGTGTGAATAAACACTGCGCCTCACAGCAGACTTCACAGTAAATAGCAAGGCCAATGGAAATACACATCTGTTTACAAAGAGGGTGTTTTCTCTTTGTTTTTTATGCAGCACATCTAGAGGAGGAAAGCAAAACTGGTTCACGGTATGAAATGAAATGTTTTCACTATGTAAGTTATTTGTTCTTTTGCTTCACGTGAAAACACTTCAAAAGAGGGTATAAAAAAGTAGTGCCTAAGACAAATCTAACTCGTTGATTATCTCTCTGCTGCCTGCATTTTTGCTCAACTATTTCTTAATGCATTAATATCGTATTTAATACACTGGCTTTTTAATATTCTAACAAATTATAGGTTAATACATGCTACAGTGATTTGACACTTCTAACTCTAGTACATTGTGATCATGGAGTCATAGAATGGTTTGGGTTGAAAGGGACCTTAAGGATCATCCAGTTCCAACTGCCCTGCCATGGGCAGGGACATCTTCCACTAAACCAGGTTGCTTATAGTCCTGACCTTGATTATTATATCAGATGTTATTATACCATATGACTATTATATCAGATAGCAGATTGGTAGGGAAGAATATTTTGCTTTAGGAAAAAGAATCTTTCTCTATAAATTCTAATGTCTTCTAGGGAGCCATTAGAATAGAGAAAATTCTATGTGTAGAGTATATGTAGAAAATAACACAGAATATGGAGAAAAGTATTTTTTTCTTTACAAATTCTAATGTATGTTAAAGGACTACTAAATTCACATCTGATATTTCACATGCTGTTACAGATCCATTCATAAAGCCATTTACAATGAGTTCTTTACAGACTGTTGTCATATCTGAAGGACATAAAGGTCATTCTTGGGTCACATACGCTATTTAGGACGCAGGCTTGGCTTTAGCAGTCTTAGATAATTGTCAAGGTAGGGTATAATAGACTTGTCCACCAAAGGCACTAGTAAGCATTGCTTTCTGCAAATACTTTCCTGATCACCTACATAATTACTGTCTTGTAAAAGACATGGGTGTGTGTATATATAAATATACACATCCGTTTAGATGTATCTGTCACTCAAAGTTCTTTTTCTTTTGTAATATATGAAAATCTTTTCTGACAATGTTCATAAAATTCATTGAAAAATCAAGTAGACTGTACCTAATCAGATTTTACCCCCTTTTTCCCGAAAGTAACAGATGGTTTTTTGCTCTGTGCATCTTCTTCCTACATCTGTGTCTGTTTTTAATTATGAGCAGTTGAATATAGCAATAGTGTCATGCCAGTTATTGTCATAATGAAAAATAAGAAACAATATAGAAATATTTTCCCCCACAATATAAACTATGTTTTCACTGCTAGCAAAGGGAACAAGATAATTAAAACTTTCAGGCTATTTGCAGTTTCTTGTAATTAAATGTGAACTCTAGCTAGTCTCCAAGCTGGCAGGGAGCAACTGAGGGAGCTGGAGCTTGAAATCAGAGGAGAACAACTTTTTCTCTCTACAAGTGCCTGAAAGGAGGGGGTAGCCATGTAGGGGTCGGCAACTGCTCCCAAGTGACTAGAGGATGAGTCCAACAGGACAAGAGGAAATGGTTCTGAGCTTCACCAGGGGAGGTTCAGGTTGGACATCAAGAAGACTTTCTTTACAGAAAGAGTTCTTAGGCATTAGAATGGACTGCACACAGGGAGGTGATGGAGTCACCATCCTTGGAAGTGTTCAAGAAGCAACTGAATGGCACTCAGTGCCATGGTCTAGTTGAAGAGGTGGTGACCAGTCCAAGGCTGCTCTCAGATAATCTCAGAGGTCTTTTGTTTTCTGAATCGTTCTGTGATTTTTACAGCCTCAGGCTGTGGGCACTGTGCTAAGGAAGGGGTGTGCACATCTGGGTTCACAGCTGGCTGATGTTGTGCATTTCCCAATTATGAGTGACTTATCTCAAAGGCTATGCAGAGATTTTTAGGGTAGCACTCTGCTAATCATCAGAAGTATTGAATCCGCTGAGAAACTACTGGTGAAGGAATTTGGACCTGTCACTCACTCTGTCCAATTAAAACACTTCTGATTGAAGATCTTTATTCTGCAGAGGAAATACAGCAAACATAATGGGCTGTCCTGGTCTGCCCAAAAAAGAGAACCTTTCTCTGCTTGTCTGATGCCTGGACAGGGCAGCTGAGGCAGTGTGAGGGATGCTTTGTGTCCTGTAGCCAGCCCCTCCAACTTCCTAGTCTCAGTCTCTTCTCATTTGCTGGTCCTCTCTGAGTTATTGGAGTTGGCTTTGATGTTTGGATGCAGCTTCATACTCATTGCAAAATAGCAGCCTTTCCTCTTGGGCAGAAAGTTTAATCCAGCCATTTACTTTTAGGAGCACAAGGGTGTATGTCCTTTTTGCCCCTAACCTTCTCTGGACTGAAAGCTGTGGACATCCTGTTGGCAGTGGGATCTGCTCATGCTGTGTGCCCAATTACTGGAAGGCATGGTCCTCTTCTTGCTTACTTTTGAAAGGCAGTACTCTACTTTCTCTCAGCTGGCAGATCTCCCATTGACAAGAGCCTGGGATTAAGGTACTGGAGTAATGAAGAGTAATTGTGGAGGTTGCTGACATTTGGAATTGAGAAAAGAGGTTTCCAATGCATTAGAAAATACAGAATGATACAGAACTCTAGGATGTACCATAGGCAAGAGTGCCATGTACCATATACTCCTGTGCTTATGTGTGTGTGGGCATAAAGAGCTGTTTTCTAAACATTATCCTTTCCCCCCCCCCATATTATTAATGTAACCAGCAAGACTATTTTGATTTTTTTTTCATTAGTAGGATAGTGGTGGGCCTCTTGGAAAAGCCAAACTCTTATTAAAAAAAGAAGAATAGTGAAATGGTTATCACATAAAATAGGTCTGCTCTTTCAGGCAAGTGGTGCATTTTTTTTCTGCACCTACTAATTGCTGAAGAATAACACTCACCCAAATCTATCTTCTCCTGCTTTAGAAAAAAAAGTTTCCAGAAAAGTGGGTGACAGTTTGATCTGAGGAGATATTTTAAAGCTGATTAAATTGAAGGGTATCATGAATATTTTTATTTCTGTTTTCTTTTATACTTGAAGTTGTTTTGTAACTGATCTAGGTTGCATAAAATTTAAAGCACATACACTGTTTATCCTGTTTTTTCCTTTTCTTGCAGACAAATCTTATCTATGTGTACATTCAAGAAAAGCAAGTGATTTAATGCCCGGTGGGGGATGGCAAAGGACTCATGACCTTAAGTCAACAGATGAGGAATATCAAGCAGGTCATGATCAAACACTGACAAATGCAGAACCAGGTTAGAGTCAAAAGACTTTTTTGTAGTTTTGGCTTTTATGCATGTGTAGTTTTAGACCAAGCAGTTAACAATTGTTCTTCTGCTTGATTATCTGTGAAAATATATGCAGCAACATCTGCACTGCTTCACCTGGTAACTCGACAATTTGATTACATTGTTTAATGCCTTTGTGCTTCTCAGCTTCTCAAAGTGATCTGTTAGTGGGGTACAACTGGAGTTAAATTTCTCTTGAAGACATACATAAAAGCAGAGGGGATCCTGGAGATGTTCTTGCACCTGAGGCTGTATGTTTGTGTCTGCCTGTGCGAGCCCATGTTCAATATGCGTGACATGTTTGTTCTGCTAGTGTGCAGTCTGCCAGCTCTGAGAGCACTGAGAGCAGTGAGGCTGGAACTGCACTGGGCCAGACCAGTAAAACAACAGCCCTCTCTGGTCAGCACAGGAGATAACAAGGCTTGACTCAGACAAAAATTCTGGGTTTGTAGAATAAGAGAGATCTGCTCCTTGCTAGGACTTACAAGAAGTGATGACTTAGTTATGACAGTCCAAGCCAGATTTTAAATTCATTGTCTAAAACAAAAAAGAGGTCTCAGTGATGTGCCTGGGAGCAAGAAGTCATCTGAGCTATGCTGACCTCAAGCTGACTTTGTGAAGACGAAGCAAAAAAGAAACCAACTTCCTAGAAACTGTTCTCTTGTCTTGCTGAAGGATTCATGAGTTGACTAAGCAAATCTAGATTAAGGCAGAAAACTTGGAGCATCAGCTTTAAGCCTTAAATGCAGAAGAGCATCAGAATTTTTGAAAATTAATCCCTAGCTCTCTTAGTAATTTCTGTGCAGAAACTGGCATACCTCTTCCTATCTTCATAATTAGCCTGGTATATTTTTCTGCCAATACAGTATCCTGGCATATGTTAAGGGTCAGTGAGTATTTACATTGGATTCTTATTGGTAATAAGAGTGATTTCTTTGTTTTTCACTCAAAGATTTCCTGGTATTGAAAGATTCATTCAAACATCTATGCTTTAGCTTGATTTCTGAAGGTCTCTTTCTACTCTGGAAATATTTGGAATGGTCTCATGGGTTATTCGAGTGATGCTGCCTGATATAAAGAGTATGTTTTCACAGATACTATGTATCCAGCATTGCTGGACTACTGAAACACTCCATTTCTACTTTTTGATGCCTGAGACAACCATCTAATGTATGCAATGAATAAGACAAAGGTACAAAAAGAAAATGGTGCAAGATGACAAATGAGTCACAGAAGCTGCCCGTTGCAAACGAAGAGCTTTCAGAACTGTGGGGATGACCCGCAGACTTTGTAACTTGCATCATAAGCCTTTACTGGTTTTGTATGACATTTTTTGTGCTTAAGTGATGTGCTATGCACATTGCAGATTAAATGTGGCACACTACAAAATTTGGAGTGTGTGTAACCCGGCTCTCAAGGGAAGGCTTGCTGTCAGGCAGCCCAGCTTGCCATGTGTGCTTTCCATCCACGGCAATCATTTCAAGTTGGCTCTTTGCAAATTGAGTTAACAAAATATAATGTCAGAAAACAGTTTTGCTGTTGAAAGCAGCTATTGTGCTGTGCTAGAAAACAGACTAAATCAAGCCTTTCTGGGGCACGAGACTGTGCTGTGTGACAAGCTAGAATCTAAATAAATGCATTCTGTCACCCCAAGGGCAAAGCCACAATGCCACTTGTATGGACTGCAGGCTTGGGTAGCATATCAGTACAGGCATCAAAAACGTGCCATATAAAAATGATTTTTTGTTCTTGGTGGGCAACTAGGTTGTTCAAACCTTTTGCTTGCCTGAGCTTTCTAAAAGGTTATCAGCCTCACTCAACAATTTACCAACATCACCAGTTTTCTATCCAGATAAATGAGAGATTATTTTTGATGGTTTTTTTTTGTTTTTCTAAAATGCTACATTTCAAGTACGGACTAATAGGCTGCTTTTCCACAAAAGAACTTTTGAGAAAGAAAGCATGCTGTCTGTTTTGCAGTGAACATGGCATCTCAGAATTCAGTAGAAAACGCGTGCTTATGTGACAGAGAATAGGGAATGTCCTCATGTCCACTTTGCATAATTGTCACCTTGTATGAAACAGAAGTCATTTGTCATGAACCAGATATGTGTTCCTGGGATTTTTGCTTGCTTGGTTTCAGCATGGCAAGTGTTTATGAAGACAACTTTTCTTCTATCCAGGAAAATCCTTCTAGTAAGTCTTTCTGTAGTGTTAAAGGAGTAGGACAGAAGTCTCCAGCAGGTTCAGAGAAACAAATATTTAGTTTGGTTTTTCTGTGCATTTCAGATTTTCTAGTGATTTTTTTTAACTCAGCAGAAGACATGAACCTATTGTGTGGATACACTTCTGGTTGAATAAGGAGACTGTTCACTGATAGTTATTTAGAGCATTAAGTTCTTAACTTTAAAGATGCGGTTTTTATTTTCTGCATGCTGTGATGTAAAATCTAATTCTATAATTTATATTATACACGTCAAAAGGTTTGTAGTAACTGCTAAAAAGAAGTGATGTCTGGAAGTAAAGAAGGAAATGTAGAGTTACAGGAGAAGATGAAATAGAGAAAGACTTTGTGTGTGAATTTTTAATATCCTACACAGTTGAGTTCAGTTGCTATACAAGGGTCTTTTTGAAAATGTCACCTTAATATGACACTACTTTCTTTTAACTATGTATTTTAATCCTGTCTCAGCTGCCATTATTCATCCCTTATGAAGTTGTTCGTTCCTTATACATTGAAACTCTTTCAGTGATTATTTTAGCCATGAGAATCCTGCAGCACTCTCACTCAGGAGTGGAATCTTGCAGATGCAGCTGCAAGGGCTGTGTGGGATAGAAGAATGTTTTGCTCTGGTGTTTGACCATGGGAAACAAGGAGGTTTGTCTCCAGCTTTGGCTGGGGAAGAGATGCTGGAGGAGCAGAACTTGGAGGTACCCTCCAAAATTGCTGAAACTTTTAGAAAGCAGTGTGTGCATGGCAGCGATGGCCAAGCCCAGCTGGTTTGCTCCATGGCTGCCTATGCAGATTTGAGCTGATGGCAATATGGGGTGGCAGGACATTTTCAGCTAGGGTAACAAGGATGTTCCCTCTGCTTTTCACCAAGGTGATGAACCTCCTTCTGCTGTCTGGGTGGGGAGCTTCACTGGGCTGCCACCTCTGTGCTCTCTGACCTGCACCAGCCTGTTGTCAAGGTCTGGATGCTGCCAGAAGCTGGAAAAGTTGCTTCTGCTGCCAGGAGCATGGACAGCACAGAGGGGGGCAGGAGGCACACTCTGTGTCTGAGGTACAGCTGGCATAGCTTGGTACTAGAGTAAGGTCCTGCTTTGTACCCAGTGCAGGACACAGCTGCTAGTGAGAAGGTACCTGGCAATGTCTGCTTGCTTTGTAGATTGGGGAAATCTGATATTTTTGTTATTGATGCCCAGTCTGAACATCCTGATTGAGAACACAGTCAAGGCTCCAGTGGTCTGTCTACACTAGTGCTACGACTGATGCTTCTGTTTCAGGGCATGAGAGGTTCAGCAAGAGTGGATGCCTTTAGGGGGAAAACTAGTTCATAAAAGAATATATAGCCAGATTTATTGGAATTTTGTCTTCTAAAAGTCTACATTTTGTGGATTCTTATACCAGTCTGATAATACATTTCCCCATTTAAATTAAGAATTGATTAGTGTTTGTTGTTTCAGGCAACATGCATAAACAAGAAGTGTTCAGAGCACTGAAGCAGCTAATGGAACAAAAAGAGGTTGTAAAACAAATAAATCTGGATAAAGGGGAAAAAAAATCAATGGGTGTGTTTGGAGGGGGTCCCTCTAGCTACAAATATATACTGTCTTTTATAATAGACTTCTCTTCACATGAAGCACTATTCACATTATGAATAGCCTTTTCAAAAAAATATGGCATGAGCATTGAGAATTGCTATGGCTGTCAGCATCTGTTCTTTTATTCTCAGAACAATTTTTCCATCTACCATTAGAGGCCAAAAGGATTTTTAACTATGGTGTACCATTACATTGTAATTTTCCTACTACAGTCAGTCTGGCAATAAAACTTTTTTCAATGAGAAGGTGAAGAAAGTAAGGTTGTTTGTCTGAATCCGATGCAACAAACCTCTTCCTTCACAACACTGTTAGCAGAGAAAGCATTCATTTTGTAGAATGGCACAGATTTTATGTAAATAAGGGGCAGTTCCTTCAAAACAGATGTTTAATACTTAATGAAACTATTTTCATTCATCACACAGAAAAATTATATTTTATTCTAAATAATTGCCTGATTGTGATTGACTTTTAAAACGCAAAAGTCTATGAGCAACATTTAAAAGAAAAAGCCCTCTTTGTGTGAGCTTTTGAAACAAGTGCATACATCATTTGTGCTTTGTTTCTAGAGCAGTCTCTGCCAGCATCTGTGTGAGCTTCACCACGGAAGCATCACTGGGGCCTTGCAAAGCTATTCTGGCCAGCTCTGATCCTCTGTAGAGACTTGTGGTGTCTGGTTGTAACACCCCATGCAAGAGGCAGATTTTGCAGTTGAAGCTAGCACAGCCCTGAGCAATAAGGTCCAGGATCTATTTTTACTACTTCAGTAGGATGACCAACAGCAAGGAGGGGAAAAGCCTGCAGGGTGCTGTTGGCTGAGGTGGGTATCCAAATTGAGAGGCACTTCTCCTTCCTCCCCGGTGGTGGGAGGCTGGATCTGTCCCTTGTGTTCCTTGTGAGGCAGGTGAGACACAGAGTCTGAGATGGCAGCAAGGGAATTTGCTCTGTCCCAGGCAGTGCTTTTGCTGCTGCAAGGAATTTCTACTGGTGAAGCGATTGTTGGCAGGGGCCTCCTGCCCTCCTTTTGGTCTGGTGTGGATTACACCTGCCTCCAGCTTTGTCTCCAAATCATAGATATTTCTGGTGTCTGTCGCCAAGGCATCCTAGCAACTGTGACAAAAATAAAGGTGGGTGAGTGCAAAGCTTTTGCTAGAAAGTGGAAGAATTCAGAGAGGTTATAAAGCCTTGTTCACTGTAACGCCTTCTGTCAGCTGAAATTGCTGAAATTCCAGCAAGCCATGGGCACAGAGCTGCCACTGCCCCAGCAGAGAGGAAGGATGTTGAAATAACCACCCACAACCTGATGGGAGAGGTAAATTTATATTGTTTTATTAACCCAACTGCATTTCCACAGCAGAATATTTAGTGACATCAATGGCGGTTCAAAAGACCCTAGCAGTTTAAATGTTTCATTGATTTATTATTATAGATATAATTTAAACATTTATTAGCAGAACGAGTAGATTTTCAGCCTTTCATAGTGGTTGCCTTGTGTACTTTCCTTCAGCCCCAGCTTACTCCCCACCACTGAGTGTTAAATTGAATATAATGGCACTTCAGGCAGAAGAAGCATTTGATCAGTCTGCCTCTAACTGCTGTTGTTCTGCATATACTTTGTGTTTTGAAGAATGGTAATCCTTTGTATTACACAATCCTCTTTTGAAAAAAATAATCCTGGTGTTATGTAAGTGATAAGTAATGTGTCCTTGATATATTATCGTGGGTGGGAATATTTCATCACGAATACTTTTATCTGCATAACTATCAGTGAGAATGAGGGGGAATGACATAAAAATAAGAGTCACACAATGCCATTATGCAGCCAGTGGTTCAACTAGGCTATGAGAGTCCTTTTCCAGACCACAGGATCCATTTAGTTTCAGATCCCCTTGCTAAATATTGCTGCTTATTGCTGTGCCTCCCTTTCGATAAACACTGTTGTTTTCATCAGGGTTCACATCTCTGCTGTGGAAGAATTTTCAATAAAGTGTTCAGTAAGTTTAATTATTAAGAGGCAATATCTGCACTTAGATTGTGTGTATTTCCAAATCTCAAACTGTTCTTGAAACAACTTCTTGCTTTTTCTTATGCTTGCAGGATGCTAGGATGTACTAACTCTGGATAACACCATCTGTGCATATAGAGAATTTTTGAATGCATGATAGAACAACCTAAACAAAACCTTAGAGTATTTTAGGGTTTTTTATCTTGTAAATTAGTGTCAGAATGATCCTCTTCCAGCATAGTAAGCCACTGAAAATTCGTAAAAGCTTTAAAACCTTCTTAAAGAAAACAAACATGCAGCAGAGGTATCTTATTCTGTGCTAATAATTCTTCTTGACTCTCCTTTGCCTTTTATTACTGTATTATGTTCTTGCAAACACAAACAGTCCCAAGTAGGAAATCCTTTATTTAAACAAATGCTGCATTGTAATTTTGTCTTTTGGATTAGAAAAAGAAGATTATTTTCTGTTCATGAGGGAAATTTGTCTTTGTAAGAATTATGAAGTCATTACCATCTCACAAACAGTTTTATCTGTTTTTTCATCCAGATGTGAAAAAACAGATTTCTTTATTAGAGTGATGGTTCCACACCAAAATAATAAATATATACAGAGTGTCATGCTATGTGATTGTATCAGGCTGTTAGTTTCAATTAACAGCAGCAACTGGAAAAGCAGTCATCATTTCTGTCTGCACTCAAGTCAGGAAGCTCATGGGTTAAGTGATTCAGAGGTGCTCTTAGACTGGATTTATGGAAATCTGTTAACACTGTGAAATGTTTTAGAGTTGCAGTGTTGATTCCCTTTTCTGAAAGCAGAATCTTGGAACAGTAATGGTTATATGAAGATCCGTTAACTGTCCAGAAAACTATTCAGCTTAAAGAAATTACGTTTTTGTTTTTAGAAAATGGAGGATATGAACAAAACAACCTATAGGACCACAATAGAAAGTCCAGATTTGAAAGTTGTTTGCCTGCTCACAAACAGTTAACATTGCTTTTTCTTTTTCAAATGTCTGCCTTTGGTTAAAGAATGAGGACTGAAAGGGGAGATGCAGTTTGTGCAGCTGACCAAGTTGTGCAAGTCATGCATTTGGACTATCCAAATGTCTTCTCTAATCTAATTATGATATGTTGTTGGGAGACTAATTGAAGACCCTAGAAAAGCTCATCTGCAAATCCTGCTTGGTAACAGTCCTTGGATGGTATCATAAGCAGGATCCAAGTTATGCACTTCTCTGGGAAGTCATGCCTGGGATGCCATTCTTCCTATCTTCCTCTCATTTCCTTTTCCATCCCAGAGCAGGAGGAACCCCCATCTGCTGCTGGCTTTCACTGATAGTAGAGAGGGACAGGTCCAGGCTGACACAGCAGTTGTCACCCACAAAGTCCTTCACAGGTCTGCAAACAGCTCTGGGGACAGAGATCCTTACTGCCAGCCAGTTGCCAGGGTGTACTTTGGAGATTGGAGAGCTTCTGTGGATTTTGTTTGGAGTTGGTGGTTCCAACACCTACTGACAGCCCAGTCTTGGGAAAGTCTGTGCTCTGGTGATGATAAGATCTCACAGGTCTTAAGATTTCTGTAATATGTGGTCTTTCAGTCTCTTTGTAGGTCAGGTGAACAGGCTGTGGTTTTAGAAATTTGTCTGTTTGGAATGATCCATGGAAGGAAAAAGTCTTAAGATCTCAGTAACTTGAAAACACACAGGAAAAAGCAATGCTTGCCTTAGTGGTTTCTTGGACAAGGAAAGGGAAATCCTTTGTGGAACAGAATGATCTGATGCGGTTGCACGTACTTGGGTGTCAGGGGCCGGTAAATCCACTCTGAACTTTTCTTTAGATCTGACATTTCACACAGATATTTCAACGAGTTTGTCTGGCTCTTTTTGAGTTCCCTTTGATAAAATTTTATTATTTTATCAATGCCTTCCTTCCCATCTACTAGACCAGCCTTTATTTTTAATACATAGAATAGTTTATTTATTATAGTTTGAATAGCTGTCACTTCTAAAAAGCAAGTTCCTGTTGGAAGCAGCACAAGGTCTTTACATGCTTATTGCCACGAGAAAGCTGTGCCTGGTGGGGGATTCTGTCACTGAGAGAACTGAAAATGTCCCACACCTTGGGATCATAATGTCTGGTTTAATGTGACTGTCTTGCTGGTGGCTATCTGTCAAACTGAATATGTGAAGGCCTCCTCTTTCCTGGCAGCCATTCAGCTACTGGAATACAGGCCAAAGAGATGGATCCACTCTGCATTTGCACTTGGCTCTGGATGAAGTGAACTCTCAAATGTTCATCCTTGTTGATTTTGACCCGCAGCTGGACATTGCTAAGAGGCAGCCTACAAAAAGTACCACAAGTATCTGCAGGTGCCCTTTCCAAATCTCTGTATTTCCAGGGCACACCATGCTGCTCTTCTTCACAGTTTCTCAGCTTGGTGCACTGCCTCATGTTGTGGGACACTGTGTTGGGAGTACAGCTGAGAGTACAGCTCCTCACAAAAAGCTATCAGGGTCATCCAAACTTGTCCTATATACTGAAAGAGATTTTTCCTTTCAAGTGCAAGAGGATATTCTGTGTTCAGGTGCCTCCATTGCTTCTCCTATGATGGGTTGACCCTGGCTGGACACTGGACACTTGGTGTCCACAAAACCTGCTCTGTAACTCCCCTCCTCATATGGACAGGGGAGAGAAAACATAAGGCTTGTGAGTCAAGATAAGGGTGGAGAGAGATCATTTATCAATGACTGTCATGGGCAAAATAGACTTCGACTTTGTGAAAATTCATTTAATTTATTACCGATCAGATCTGAGCAGGATAGTGAGAAAATAAAAACTAAATGTTGAAACACCTTCCCCTCACCCCTCAATTCTCTACCTCCTTCCCTCCAGAGGCACAGGGGGACATGGAGTGGGGGCTCAGGTCAGTTCATCACTTGCTAACTCTGCCACTACTTTGTCTTCAGGAATAGGAGTCTTCACACTCCTTATCTCAAATTCCTCATGCCACATCCTGGGTGCCTGAAAGGACTGTGATGCTTGACTTTGGCTGGATGCTGTGTGCCTACCAAATGGCTCTATCAGTCCCTTCCTCAGCAGGGCAAGGGAAAGGAGAAAGTAAGATGGAAAAAAATCTCATGGACAGTTTAATAAAGCAAAGGCCATGTGTGGAAGCAAAGGAAAACAAGAGACTTGTTCCCTACTTCCCATCAACAGGAAATGTTCAGCCACTTCCCAGGAAGCAGGGCTTCAGTAAGTGCAGTGTTGCTCCAAAAGAAGCTTTTTTTGTAGATAACAAGTGCCTCCAGTTATCTTTTACACCTGAGCAGACATCATTTGGTACAGAATGTCCCTTGAGTCAGTTTGGGCTAGCTGTGCACCAGCATGGCTGGGGAGTTCAGGAGGGCATGGTATGCCATGACAACCATGTGCTGGGAACTCACTGCTGGGGCTAGATAGGCATTGAGCTGACCAAAACACTAGGCTGAGAACAATCTCCTCTTGAGAAGTACACTTTTGTTAGTCTGAATAGGAAATGCTTGAACTTTCATAGCATCTTCTTCTAAGTTGCTGCTATAGATTATATTGTTTAACTTAAGCTGTCAGGCAGTCCTGAGAGTTCAGTAATTAAATTGCATTTAGCTGTTCAGGTAAACTTTAGTAAGCTTGGTGTTCTTTAATGTAGCTTTTTGATTGAGGGACTTTTAGAACTGAAAAGCTGGAGTCAAAAGGCTGGGTTCTCTTCTTTTTGGGGAAGATTTCTTATGTTGGAGGATTGCATCCAAGACCTGTTGTACTTCTGAGCATCTTAGGGGAGGGTGTCCCTCTCCATCTGCCATGCTGTCATGCGAGGGTAAGACAGACCATCAAGGACTTGCTGTGCAAAATTCCAAAATGTATTAGTCTTTAGGGTGTTAGTCTCTTTATTTAAAGACACTAAGACTGTCTCTTTAAATAAAAGCCAGCATAGGTTTTGAAGATTTCAGCAGTTAAATATTAAGTGTCAAAAAAGACACACCTGGATATGCAGTTAATTTCTGCTCAGGCTCTGCGTGAAGTGTATTAGGACAGTAGCACCTGAAGACTACAAGGTACCAGTTCTACTGTGCCAGGTAGAATGGTTAGTGAAATTTTGACTTAGAGACAGCTATTGGTTTTGTATTTCAAACACAAAAAAATGTGGAAATTTTTTGGTTTTTGGAAAGAAAAAGCCAGACAAAACGTGGGAAAAAAATACCCAGTTCACACTCTCTGAGAAGGCAGCCATGCAGGTAACAGATTTGGCATTAGATGCAGCTGGGAGATGAAAATGAAAGACTGGAGTCAGCTCTCTATTACTTGCATAGAACTGACAGAGTTTTGGTCTTTTATTTTCAGCAGCACTGATAAAACGTATGAAAGCTTGAAACAGGCAAGTGGTACCAATTCAAATAGCTGAAAAGCATATTTTTACCGATAATTTGTAGTAAATATGAAAATGCGTCTGGTTTCTAGCCAATAAACATGGAGTAATTACTGCATTAAAGATAGAAGGTTTATCTTTTTATGCTGCAGGTTCCTTCTCCAATTACATTTGCTCAACATAATTTAATAGACAGCAAGTTAGTATTTGCACATGAAAACATTTAAGATGTAGGAAGCATTTATTTAATACTTTCCCCTCCATTAAAAGCTTTTCTAAGCTTTTAAGATCTCAATATGCTTTAATTTAAGCTACTTGCGGAATCCTTCCCACATCTGTTTGTCGGGATTTTAACAATTTTACAAACTGTTAGGAATACACAATGTGTTTTCACACAGAGCTCTCCTGGTCTGCCCGGCAAGCAGAGGTGAAGACAGCGGTGCTCCCACTAGGTGGGGCAGCATCCTGTCACGTTTTTAAGAACCAGCACGCTCATGTTTTCTTCTGTGAGAAAGGACAATTTTCCAAAAGCCTGTGGGAACCTGTTGAGAGCCAACCCATCTGGAGCAGACTAGCTCAGGAGATACTGCCTCTTGTGGCACCCCTTGGATTATCATCCCAGCACTTGACGCAAGAGCCCATTCTTGGGGAATATTGGCTTTTTCTTTGCCTTCAGGTTGATGGGAGGAGAGCTGGAAGCATAGGAACACCCCTGTGATATGGCCCAGCTGCCATCCCACTCCATCAGCTCTCTGCCAGGACAGGAGCCTGTGAGATGAGCAGGGAGTTTAGGACTGCCCCTCAGAGACAGGATTGAAGGGGAGGGGTAGTCCAGGCTATGTGTGTTTGGGAATATTTAGTGCTGAAATGCTCAAAAATATTTAGTCTGAAAATAGTTACAAGTGACTTTTGCTTCTGCTTGTACGTGGGATTTTTCTCATAATTCTTGAACTGCTTTTGGAACAGTAACTGTGCCTTCCACCAGGTCTGTTAGTGCCTGAGTGGAAATGATGTGTTGTGTCCCCTGCTGTTGAGTTACCATTTCATGCAGATGCTGTTGGTGCAGGGTGCTGTTCTGAACTTGCATTGCACCCTGGTAGCAGTAATGAACCAGACCCATAGTTCTGGTTTTTGGGTACCCTCCAATCCTAAAAGTGTAATGGATATAGAGAACACTGGAATGTGCTGCAGGAAAATGCAGACCTTAGTGGCATGTGTCATTTTTCCTTTAAGATGTCTCCATTGACTGTCAATAGATGTGTATGAAGGAGTTTGTTGCCTTTTTTTCTACAAGGAATGTGATGATTCAATGTGCAAAGGCCTATGCAGACTCCAATGTAATTGGTTCTGAAGGTTGTCTGAGCCTTGCCTTGTCACTATGCTTGCCCAGTTTCTCATCCTTAAGTTGAACCTAAACATTCCTTCAATGTCAGATTCTTACTCTTCTAAGAGTTTCTGTTTCAAAACACACTATTCATAATTCAGAGTACTCTGTCAGCACTTCTGGGAATGAATGTGGCTTTTTTTTAATAAGACAGTGACAATATTTTTTCTTTTGCCTTTAAAAGCTGTAATTAAATGTTTCACTTAGCAGTCATTTATTCATGATTATACTAGTATATTATCTAACATTTTTGAATTATATATATATCAGCCTATGAAGGGCAATAGAGTGATAAAAACACTGAATTATTTTTAAACAAATCCCTATTACAGAAATAACTAATACAGATTATTCTTTATGTAGTGATGGTTCTGTATGTGGTGTTAGAACAAGGGGAAATGGCTTTTAAGTGAGAGTGAGCTTAGATTGGATATGGGGGAGAAATTCTTTACTGTGAGGGTGGTGAGACACTGCAACAGGTTGCCCAGAGAAGTTGTGGATGCCTCATCCCTGTTCAAGGCCATGTTGAACAAGGTTTTGAACAGCTTGGTCTAGAGGAAGGTGTCCCTGCCCAGAGAAAAAAAAATGGGTTTGAAGGTGGCAGCATTTCAAAATTATTTAAATCCCTTCCTTTAAAATCATTCTTGTCTCTTTAGGGTCTGAACTTTTTGGGTGGAAAGATGATGGGTTATTGACTTTCAGTAAATTACTTTTAATAAATTATTATTCACTGTAAATTATTTCACAGATTACTATTAAAAGTGTAATACCATCACAAATGGTTAACATTTAACATACTAATGATCTTCAGTTATGAAGAACAGTGACAGTAGATGGAAGAAAACCTAGAAACTGAGATTTAATTGAAAAATATGGGATGGATGGAATACTGTGCAATACCATCATAAGAAAAACAGTAATTTAAATATGTCCTAATTTTCCTGCTACTCTGTCATTTCAGGCTAGACTTACCAGTACCTTTCAACTAACATGACTGGACCATTTCTAAAGGTGTCTCTTACTTTAAAATTCTGGGAGCATAAATTTTTTTCTGGGAATAATCACAAAATGCCTGAGCAGCTCCCCCTCTCCTCTCTCCCTCAAATTGCTTGTATGTGGTCTAAATAAAATTCAGGTTCCATTAGAGATACTTTTTTTAGTTTAGAAGGGGGGAGATATTCTTTGTATTTTCCTCTGGCAGGCAATATTTAGGTATCAAAGAGAGTGAAGCATTTGAGCCTTTTTAAATTATTCAGGGCTCCCATATATTTTACATGAGAAGATTTTCTTGTATATCTTGATTAAGCATAGGAAACTGGCCTAATACAGTATGCATTCATTTGTAGAATTCCAGATTCTAAGAAATGATTATGGTATAAATACATACGTATTTATATCGGTTATAAATTAATATAAATTTTATTTATATGATGTAATTAATTGAGGGGGGACTGGAAACAATTCATTTCCATGATTGATTACTGAATTTTCTGGTATCATAAACATCAGCTAAGGTATGAGAACAGGGCCAGGAGCTGGACTCAATGATCCCTTCCAACTCAGCATATCCTGATTCTGTATGACAACTGTCTGCAGAGAAATATGATGCTGTTCAAGTGTAAAACTAGCAGGAAAAATAACTGTTGTCTATTTTAATTAAGAAAAGTTTACAGAAGTTTCTCTGTTTAACTCTGTTTCAACTTCTTTCCTCGGGGAAAACGGCTTGAGTCAAACTTTCTGTCCTGTTGAGGAAAATTCACTTGGTTTTAATCTTTACCAATGAAGTAAAAATTACAATAAATGTTTAATCCTAGTGCATAAAAGCCCCAAATTCAAAGCTATAAAACATGATAACAGAAAACTAATATAATTAATTTATGTGTTTGTTGATGACATACAGATGTTCCACATATGTACTTGCTAGGCAACAGTAGGCATATTCATTATGAGACACTCCACTAATGCCTACAGACTCATGACACTGTGGTAAATATGTTTGGGATTTTTGACCTGTGACAGGAATAGAAATATTTATTAAAAAAAAAAAAAAAAAAGAAAAATACTGTAAAGAAAGGTCAGATTACTCCTCAAGACTCAGCTTTTTTGTTTGCTTTTTTTTTTCTTTTTAATCTTTGAGAGAAGTTCAGTAGTTCTTTAATCTGTAAAGACCTGATATTTATTTTTCTCTTTTCTGAAAAACTCCCAGGTCTGTTTTTTTACAAATTATCAATGTCAAAAAGGTACACTTTTACAAATAAGCTCTTTCACATTGTACTGCTGCAAAAGATGTGGAATCCTCTGGCTAAGAGTTTCAGCCTCTCCACTTCCCCCAGAACATTACCAGCATCATTACATGGTAGGATACTAAAATCTGACTGTTATTACCACTTATCATGGGTACACTCTAATGTCTATCTCCAGAATAAAGCAGGATGAAATAGGTGGCATCCCACTGATATGGAAAAGAAGGGTTTCATTATGAATCATTCTCAAATCACCAAGTTAAATTTAGCGTCTTTGGATTTCATCAATGTCAGAAATTTAATCCTACTGGTAGAGTGGAAAATAGAATTGATTTGCATCTAAAAATATTCAGAGTAACCTTATTTACAAAGCAATCCAACTTGTGTAGATATACTTCTAAATGTGTGTGTGTGCCTGCTTATATACATCTAAGCAGCTGCCACCTTATTTCTAGCATCAGCAGTAAAATAAATAACCTTTAAATAGTTTACATATTTGGGTAAGGAACCACAACTGAACATGGAAATCACAGGTTACTGTCTTTGTCTATTTATTGTGATTCCACTAAATATTTTTGTGCCAGCGTGGCTGCCTGACTTTGTGCCATTGATGTCAAGCATGGGATAAAGTCCCTGGAAATGGTGCCACTGCACGTGAAACCACTGCTCACTCAACCTTTTTGCTATCTAGTTGCAGCATTTTCTCTGTAAATAAAGTAAAGCCAGAATTAAATTAAGTGAAACAGCTGTGGGTATTACTCCTCTAGCACAGTATTTCTTGTGAAAATATCACTGCCTTACTCCAGAATATATAATTTTCTTTCATAAACTGTGGTCATTTGGTGAGATGAGTACATTTTAAAAGAAGCATATTACCAGAAGTGGGGTACAGTAGTTGTCCAGTTCAGGAAACCTGAATTCCACACATTGCTGACAGTCAATGAGATACTGATTACACCAGGAAAATATATTTCTCAGTGTTTTGTCAATACTTTGGACTTGGCAAAAACTGAGAAATGTGTGTTCTTTTCTCTTTACTTTCAGAGGAATAATCCCCCATCTCCTGCTATTCAAACACCAGCAACAAAACATGCTGCTTTGCCAGTGTTTGTTTCTGTCCACCTTGAATATTTCTTCACAAATTGATTTTATTTTTTCTGTGGAGAGGAAAAAAAAAAAACCTCACCCAACCGACACAGTTGTAGCCAGTACAAAATATGTGCCTAGTCCAGAAAAGCAAAATGTTCTCACTAGGACATGTTGGAAGAAATCCTGGCTTTATATAAATCAGTGGGCGTTGTGCCACTTACTTCAGTTGGAGCAGGCTTTTTCTCAGCATGTGCCATTTAAAGAATACCGAAAAATTCTGACCAATTTTGGTGGACCAGATGGTTGTGTTTCAACCTCTGATGGTACAAAAGTAATTCATTTAACTTTTTGGCACAAGGGCTGCACCTTTTCCAACTCAAAAATAATGTTTGGAATTAAAACTTGAACTATTATGATAAAATGAGAAAACTGGACTAATATAGCAACATAATGATGTCAAATTGGAAATTATTACACACTTCAGAAAACAACAACAATTCATAATGACAATCAGGTTTTCTTCCCTAGTACCATTTTATTTGCAATTGATGGAAAAAACAAATCAGAAAATTGTTTTATGGCATAACTTCTTCAGTATTTCCAACACTCGTTTAAAAAAATGTAAAAATATGTGGATTGCAAAATGATCCCAGTTGTTTGACTGCGGTTGATTTAGAAAATCAAATTTGGTACTGAAACAAGACATAAAGACTTTAGGTCAGTATTGAGGAATGCTCAGAACACACCTAAACACTCTTTAAAGCATGTGACAGCTTTTAATTACATTAACTTTTCAGCATTTATTTTTAATTTCATTGCTGCAGAAGAACTGGTATTCTAATTTAATAGAATGTACAAGGGTTGTTGATTTTAACTGTAATCTTCTTGTGAAGATAAGACACATGTCCAACACTTGTTTCAGATTCCTTGCCAAGTGCCAGAAATACAACCTTAGGAAATGACTGAGGCCGTCACTGAATTGTTCTTTCCCACAGGAAACAAAAAGAAGTAATTAATTCAATGCAATTAAAGTTATTTAAATTAAATATTAAAAAGTTTTGTGTAGTGCAGGAGCACAGAGTGGGTTGTAAAGGTGGTTTCCAGCTGCCCAGGGAAAGAGATGGAGATGTGCTGCTGGGAGTGCTGGGGTGTCAGAAGTCAATTTCTCTTCAGAGACTCGCTTCAGTGAAATACTTAAAAGGGAAATTGGTAGTTTCATCAAAAAAAAAAACCAAAAAAACTCCACAGACTATGTAGAAGTCTTCCTATTTAAGGTTAGATTTCATACCTTTGATGTAGTTTCGTTAAAATGAATGTAAACGTGTACTTTCTTTGTGCAAGGACAGACTGGCTTGAAAACAATGTAAAATATGCCCTGTGCTCTGCTCAACATGTAAAAATCATAGAGGAACTGAGCTGATAGTGATGTACCTCACTTAACTGGGGCATGCTTAATAAGAAAATCTGCTTAATTGGGCTATCTTCCAGAGAAGATATTTAGGCTAAGACCAAATGGAAATGACTGCTGCTTAAAAGGAACATAATGAACAACAAAAATTTCATCTAAATGAGGGTGCATTTGGCTAGGGACATTGTATAGCAATAATTACCTGGGTATTTAAACAGATATGAAATATAGGTGTCTTTTTCTTAAATAGAAATAGACCAATAAAGATTATGCCTTCACGTAAATCTGCCCTTACAATTTGTGGGGTTATATAAAAGGCATCATAAACCAATCATGGGCAGCAACTAAATGAATCCTAAACATTCATTCCCTGTTTCTGTTTTGTTTTCCTGGTCTTCATTCATTTGCTCACAAGCCTACACTCGCAGATGATTTTAGACAAGTGACAATCATTGCATCTCCAAATGTGATGCTTTGATCCTTGTTATTATGTCCTAGAATGCCTCAGAGCTTTCATCCAGTTCTCCTCTGGTGGAGGCTTAGCAATTTGTTTCAGTAGCAACAAATGTAAAATAATACATAGATGAATAAACAAGTATCACTTCAAGTCTTGTGTTGGGCTTCTCTTCAGATCTGACTCTTTTGATTCAAATTGGATACTTTCAATCTACATAAAAGATTGAGATGTATTTTGTAAATGCATCTTATAAATGCATCTGTCTTGGTGCCAGGTTCCTTTCCAGCTGCTTGGGGTATTTGTTTTAAACTGTGCTGTATCCTCTGTGTTGAACATTCAGTGTCTTTTGTGCGTTATGGTTTTCCCCAAAGCACTGATGTCTCTGAGCAGCAACATGGATCTGCACCTCTTATTTGGGAATGTAATTCTGTGGGCCTCATCCTCATATTGGGACACAGGATTTTGACGTCTTTCTTATTCTTAATGTTTGATTTCATCAAAATCAAATGTAGTACAGATAGTACAGACTTTCAAAAATTAGAAGAGGGACTGTCTATTGTTAGCTGGCATGAGAGATTTCTTTAGGCAGGCAAACAAAGTATGATCTGTGCCACAGCTGACTTGGGAAACAGAGCACAGAGGTTCAGTGGAAGAGAGGCTGGGCAGCAGCACTGATGTGCTGTGTTGGGATTGGCTAGACTGTGGTCCAGCTCTGCCACACTGAAGAATTCCACCTGTATCCATGATATCCTCTTAGATCTGGCTGCAAAAGTGATGAGATTAGAGACTGGACATCTTTGCTTGAAGGAAAGATTTGTTTGTTTTATAAAATTTTAGTATGCTTTTTAGCTTTAATATTTTCATTGAAATAACAAACTCCACATTTTCTTGATTTATATAAGAAGAAAAGAATTATGAAGAAGTAGTATTAGAATAAATTTAGATGCTACTCCTTGTCCATATAAGTCCACTGGATAGCATCCTTGTGTGAAGGCAGGATAGAAACAGCTCTGCAGGATCATGTGTTTTCCATGGGCTGCCTTGAGAACCACATTTTTACTTGTATTTCAATGTGATAAATTACCTGTCTTTAAAAATTATATTTAGCCAGGGTGTCTTTCTAAATGTGTCATGGTTCAAAAGGAAGTAGGAAGTCAGATTTAGTAAATTAGGGCCTGAGAAAAGATGGTCTGACCTTTCATCCAGAGAAAAGGAAAATGTGGTAACATCTACTCCTAAGCAATATCTACACCTACTAAAACTTGCTTGGTATTCAAATTTTATCCACTTCCGAAAAATTAAGGAAGAAGAGCACATGGGATGACAGTTCAGCTTTGTAACAACAGCTGACATTGTAGTTCATTTGCTTATGTTTTAACTGATATTTCTATTTCCAGTCCTTGATTTCTAACCATAAGAAATGTTAAGACCTACTTCACTCCAGATGTGAGAAACTCTGTTTCATTTGCTCCTGAGCAGTACTTTCAAGTGAACTGGAGACAGCAATCTGCTAAAACAGAGAACAACTGATGCTCTTCCTAACTCAAGTGTAGGGACCTCCACGACATCGAAGGACTGCACTCTATGAAGTGAGGATGCAAAAACTGGGTTGTTGATGTGCCCATCAACAAATTTCTAGAAAGAAAAGTATTAGTTGAAGGTTATTGCCCCCAGCACTAGTGAGTAAAATTAGGGTCTGGTTTCATCTGGATGATCTGAAATCTCTAAATGTTTCTGTTGGGTTTTTATTTTTTAGGCCAGTGTAGCTGTCAGAGAGTTTTGTTTTCCTGCTCCAAATGTATGTGGGTGTATGGGAATATGTAATGCAATTAATTACCCAGAGTGGATGACATTTCTTTTCTTTACAGGGTTGAAATAGAAGTCAATTATCACTTTAAAATAGCTTGCCTTTCTAGCCTTCAAAAAGATAGAGAAGAATATAGAATTTGCATGTGATGACTGTACCCTGTGAAATTCTTCCCCCTGCATGCATTTGCTCTCTTTCATGTTATTACAGCAAATAACAGAGGGTTATAAGGAATGATATACTGGCTTGATATAGAGCCCCAGGAGATAGGAAGAGCAGTAAATGGTAAAAGAATAAAGACAGAGAGGTCAGCTGCAGAAGGGTTTCTCTCCCTGCTCAGAAGGGTGCTTGGTTGCTGCATACAGAGAAGTTTCAGCCTTTTGCCTTACTGTAATACTGTCATCACAAGCCATTACTTCACCACTCTTGGAGTTTTTGTCAAGAAAATAACATGTGTTCATTCAATGTAGTTGGGATTACTAGTAGTTGATTTAGAGTGCTACTCAAATTCCAGCTTTGCTAAAGAATGCTTATACTTTTACTTTCTGACTGGTTCATTTGGGACTTTTTTTCAGTTTTCGTATGTTTTCAATGCACAACTTCCATGGTGCAATGTAGAAGTAATTTGGCATTTTACCTTCCTCAGCCTTTGAGTTGTGGTCCACTCCTGTGATGGGCAATTATGACGTTGATTTCTTTCATGAACTCATCTCACTCCAGTTTTGAAATTGGTTACAAATATCTTGCTTCCATATATTGTGCATTTTTATTCATATTCTTACAGTTTTATATCTTGGAGGTGTGCTGGTGGAGGGCAGTAAGTTTTGTGGATTTGACTTTTTCCCCACGACCAGTGGACACACACTAGTTCTCATTCAAACTGCCCATTGTCTTAAATTAACTTTTCCCTTACAGCTTCTACCTCTCTGATGTGTTTCTAGAACCTCCCTGCCATTCCCTGTTTGCTTTAGTTTTACCACTTTACAGAATCTGGGGTTTCTGTGCCATTGTCCCAGTGTGTGGTGCAGAACAGACACATACACAAAGATTTTGGCTGGCAGGGAGGCGTCCTGTTCCAGAAGCCAAAGCAGGAGCTCTGTGCCTCAGCTGACAAGCTTTCCTCAAAACATATGGTCATGCTAATGTATCTCCTTGTAGGATGGGAGAGGGTGCCTCCATGTAGGAGACACAGCAGCAGCATAAGGACGTGCTCTCCTAAAAATAATTAGGCTGCTAATGTGAGGATTAGATTTGCTTCCTTTCTTGCTGCCTCATCTTTTAAATGCTTAGATACATCATAGCTGGTAATCCTTTCCTGCAATTTAAGGATTAGTGGTGTGGCCAGGTTGGAGTTTCGTAACTGACTCTGGACTGCCACTAACCTGGAAGATGTGCTCAGCAGATGTGTTTAGAGCTGGGAGAACATGGCAGCTGAAGTTTCACCAAAATCTGCAGATAAATCCTGTATGTTCTCACTGTTCATGACAACATATGTAAGCAGAACATCTTTAGCTACCACAAGATCACTCTGTTCCCTTCCAAAGCTTGTGCTGCTTGTGTGCCGACACCCACTCAACAAGGAATCTGTTCTCTGGCATTTGATTTTTATTTCTTTCTCTTTTAAAATATAGCGTCTGTCACTTGGGAAGGTGTCCTGTCAATAGCTGTTTCAACATAGATTAACAAATAAAACTCTCCCAACTAAAAGGAACTGCTTAAATGAGAGTTGAAGTTTGATCCCAGGTTTTGGTTCATCCCCAGTTTCTGGATCCCAGTTTTTCAATTTCCTCCCCCTCTCCTTGGGGTGTTCAGCCTCTGTCCATAGTAGATGTAGCTGAATAGCTGAAAATTTCCTGTAGTTTGTTCACAGGGACAGCAGAAATAGATCAAATATGCTAGCCTCACAATATTTAGAATCCAGAGATTAAAAGAAAATGCATTATTCTTTTAAAGAGTTGTTCATTGTACCAGACGTGGGGTTCAGCTTGGTTTGCTCAGAGACTTTCCAGATACCACAGGTAATGTGGAGAGTATACTTGCTCAAGAGTGCAAATGAGAATGGGATTGGATGCAAGAAGAACAAATAGACCTGCATAACCAGCTCACTGCTTGAAAAATTGTACAGGTTTTTATCTGAATTTTAGTGCAGATTTCCCTTACTGCTATTTGCCCAGCTGTGGTACAGCAGCCTCTCAGACCTCAAAAGGCTTGAGTAACCCAGAAAAGTCTGACTTGTTTTTTTCTCTGCAGCACAGTAGATTGCTTTATGTAGAAAAGCACAAATCTATCACTTCAGAGTTACATGCTGTTATACGAAGACTTACTATGGAAATATTTTTTAAAGAATTCTGGAAAGTGGCAGAGCTGCAACAGAATATTTTAAGGTACTGTTTTAAATGCTAAATAATACGTCTTTTTATCCAGCAGGCTGTGATGAGGCAGGTTATCAGGGCAATAATGGGCATTTCATTTTTCAAATTGTTTGTGTGGGGCAAAATTGTTAATATTGTGAAGCAACAACCGTTTCATTGAAAAGTCTGAAGTGCTGACACAGACATAAAAAGTGCTGTGGTTTACTGGCTCATGAGCAAAGCAGCTCAGTATTGCTAAACATGCTTTACATTCCTTTACTTGCTGTCTTCAATGTGCTTTGGCCACAGAAGCCTATGGCTCAGGGGCCACTATTTGGGAACACTGTTCTATCTTAAAAAAGGAGAGATTAGTAAGTGACTCAAGATGAAGACAGGTTTGTGAGTACTGACACTTGCTGGGTGTTGGTATAGAAACAGAATAATTTATAAAGAAAAAAAATTACATCTAAAATGTATTCTTCTCCATACTGTCAGCAGAAAGTGATGTGCAAGTTTTCAATTTTAATAAGTCAGCCAAATTAGTAGTTTACCAGAAAGAAAAATCCTTATCAACATCCTACGGTGTGACAATCCAGGTGTAAAATTTCTTCTGATATCTTCTGGTCAAGCAGTTAAGTTCAGTATTCCTAAAAGACCTTGATGTTTTGAACTTTTTTTCTTGGTCTTCAAATTATTTGCTTTCTGGTGTTAGCCATCAGAGTACTTAAAATACCTCTTTTAGAGTAACAGATAATTGCATTTATTTTCCTAATATCAAACGATATGTAGATGGTTGAAAATATTGGGTGGAACTCTTGGGAAACACAGTCTTTGTCCCACACTTCCTTCAAAATTAATAGTGCTGTGAGACAAGGCTTTAGCTGTATGGTTTTACAGCCTAGAGAATAGATGTTATTCTTTTTTCCTAGAATTGGAAAATTTCATAGCATACAGATAACCAAAAATTCATCACCTTGGTGAAAAATATTGTTTTCTCTGTTATTTGCTGAAATGAAACTATTCAAGATACCTGTTCTGGTCTTATTTGCATGAAGCTCTGGTAGAACTGCAGCTTGCTGACACATATAAAATATTTGATTTAACTCTAAAGCAAGTCCTGAGTCTTCAGTGATAGTTGATATGGCAGAAGAAAATATAGATGCCCCTGGAAATGGTTTATTGTTGAAATGTCCAGACTTCTTGGGCAAAATAATGTATTTATAGCACTGAAGGCACCAAAGGTGGCATTCTAGTACCCTTTTAATATTTAATGTTAAAGGGTTAAGTTTGTTGGCCTGATTCTGTCTTAATAATGGATCCTTCAGACACCAGAAGGTCAGAGGGTTATTTCTCTTCTCTACTTCTGAAGTGTAGAAGAGAAATAACAGGCTACACCCATCAGAAGTCTAGCAGCTTCACTGTGAGGCAGCAAAGCATCTAGTGGAGGCCAATATCTATCTTGTAAATATATCCGAGTTGTAATAAGTTTGAACAATTTTTTGTGATGTTTTAGCTATTGTTTAGGTGTTTTGGTTGCTTAGACAAGGGAATCTGAAACAAATTTCCTCAAGACCTCGAGAAAGTTTTGGGACAGTACCTAAGTTCCTTTTATACTTAGCTGGATATTGAGGACCACAGGAATTTTATCCACATGTTTTGCTTTTTATGCTGCCTTGACTGCTGTCCTGCCTTCTGCCTCTCCTGCCTGTCATATCACACACCCTGATTCCCCCCCAGGTCCTGCCATATCCTGCCCTTACCTTTCAGCATCTCACACTAGCAGTGTTATGCCACAGCGATGAACTTCTCATCCAGAGGAGCCACACAGAGGTGCACAAGGCTGGTCCCTGTTCTCAGGCAGCTTTCCAAGTGATCTTATCACCTATTGAACAGCGTTTTGCAGCAGCTGCCAATGTCACATCTCAGGATCTGGGGAGAATTATTGGCCACGACCTTCTTAGGAAAAGCATGCAAGAAAAAGTGTGCCAGTGCCTTGTGGTGTCACAAATCTTGGTTAGCCCTCTGCTAGGCTCTGTGGAAACTGAAAGCAGCTGGATCCTCTCTCCCTACATCTGGCCCAGCACACAAGTCAGCGTGGCACAAAGAAGTATTTGTGTCACATTTCCTGCAGTGTTATTATCCCAGATGTGATGGAATGAGGACCCTGTTCTTGTCCAAGCTGTGCAAGATCACATTGGGAATGAAGAGGGTAGGACAGTTTATTTCAGTTGCAGGGAGAACTGACTCTATCATAAGCAAGATTTAGAGGAACCCACAAATACTCTCTTAACCATTCACCTGCTCTCTTTTCCCCTTTGCTAACTCCAGTTACAGGACACGGTGATTTGACGAGTGTATGGCATGCAGTTTAGAACAGTTTTAAATGTACCAGCCACTTAGGGCTCTCTTTATCTGATCTAGCTCAATCCAAATCCTTTCTGGGAGCAGCACAACCCACACTGCACTGCAGTGAGAGAGGCAGGCTGGAAGCTGTTGTGAGAGCAGATGGTTCAGTGGGCCGCAACTGATTTGTAGCTCATGGGAGCATGAAGTATTTATTGCACTCAGGAGCTATTCTTGTTTAAATACCCTTACATATTGTCTTTAAGTGCTGCTATTCCTATTTTGTTTCCAGTAAAGAAGATGAACGTGCTTGTGCTAAATCCTTCCCTTTGTAAATACATTTGGGGATTTCTGCCTGAAGAGCTGTTTCCAGGTACCCCTGTCATGACAGCTAAAATTAATTCAGAATGAGGTGGCAGAAGTATCTTGCTACTGGCCTAAATAAGGAACATTGACAATATCTCCTTCCTGCCAAGATGATCTTGTAACCTCTGGAGATGAAGGCAAGAGAAACTCTTGGGAAAGGTTTTGAATGAAAAATTTAATTACTCTTTCTTTAAACTGAAAATAAGTAAAAATTAAAACACTTATGAAAATAGTTGAATGGTAGGTATTTTAGTAACAGTGTTTTGGGAAAGATTCAGCTCAGAAAGCAGAGAAAAGTTCATCTCTTATGGGCAGATATAGAAACTTTTACCTCTAATGTCATGTTTCTTGCCCTTGACTTTCCCTTCCCACCAGTTTTCAGGAGTCAGTTTTCAGAATGAAATAGAGATTTAAGTTGGAGTGTTCAAAAACAAACAAACCAAAAAATCCCCACATACTAAATAAAAACTTATCCTAACATTAGCTTTTAATCTCAGAATAAAGAAGGGCCAGTGCAGAACTTGGTTATTGTGACTGAACTGTGTCTGAACACTGGGTGCAAGCCTCAAACAGATTTTGTTTCCTCCTGGAAGTCTGCCTGTTTCTGTCCTGATTGGTCTGTGGTTAATTTTGCACAGACTGTCTTGACAAGAAGGTTTGGTACAACTTTGCTTGTCCTGGTTGACCTTTTCACCCAACCTGTTCTGTCCTGAGGATTATTTTGAACTGTTTCAGAAAAACTGGCTTCTCACTCATGGGGAATTAAATCTGGGCAACAAGGAGGGGGTTTCTCCTTTTTTTAAATGTTGGAGAAATGGAAAGTCTACTTGCTATAGAGTCCAGATTTCGAATGTTGTAAGAGGCATGACGTGATGTCATGGCTCTTTCTACTGCCTTCACAAAAGAAATAGCTAAAGCCACATTCTCTTTCCATGTCTGGAGATCACAGCTTGTGAGCATTCATTTAGGATTTACTAATCCTGGATAGTAATGAGGATACTGCTTGAGATATTCTCCAGAGAGAACATCAGCAACTGCCTCCTCAAACCTCTCTTAATATGTAAGTGGATCTGTGCACGGGCTACACTGGAGCAGAGAGGTCTCAGCAGAGCTTTCTCTCAATATTGCTTTATGCTCTGGCATTCAGATGTGCTTCCTACACCTTCCAGACCTTTTTCAGACTGCAGTTAATATGCAAAATATTTTAATGGTGTTTTGCTACCAAGACCATCGTTAAAATGTTGCTCTCATGTAACTGTTCAAGAATAATGATTTTTGTGAGGACAGCTCTGCAGGCAAACATTCAGAACAAGCAGATCTGGAAAATGTAATAATTCTCTCTAGAGTGGATTCTGTGAGTGAGTGATACACAAGTAGCGTGCTGAATAATGAGGAAAAAATGAACACTTTTAAAACAAGTATCTCTTGATGCTAGAGCCCTACCTTACTCAGGTCACTAGGGAATCTTTACTCAGGTCACTAGGGAATTGTGTGATGTAGCTCTGGACAGTACTGCTCCTCCATAGAGATTTTCACTGCCTAGATGTAAGGCTCCTTTCTGTTCTTTTCAAACCCAATTCCTGACCTGTACATCCTTGTTGTGCTCCCTTCACTGTGTCCATGGAACCGTTAATTTCTTTTCCTCACTGTTCTGTTAAGAAATAAAAACGTAAGTCCATAATCACATAAGGGTTTTTTGATTTGCCTTGTGTGCTCTATGATGTCTGGTTTGGAGGCAAGGCAGGGAAACATTTTAAAAAGTAGAATGTTCTTGGTTTCCTCTCTAGGCTCCACCCTTCTTGTCCTATGGCTTGTTGCCATCTCTGTGCTGAAGGTTGCCTAGCCTTTGGATCACACTCCAGTGAAGGGGAGCCATCGAGTCTGCCAGGTTTGAGGTGAGCAGCTGGTGAGGGAGAAGAGAATGGACTCAGTCAGTGAAGGAAAAAGACTGAACAATCACCATTTGTCAAAATAGGCAATAATTGGCTTATATTATAATGACTTAGGTTAGAAATCACAACTATTTGCTTGTGTGTTACTACCCTCAATTACAGTTATTTCATTGCAGTCCAGATGGCATATGTAATTTGTATTTTAGCAAGGTAAAACAATAAAAAATGTCTAACAAGACTAGTCTTAGACAAGAGAAGCCATTTCCTTGTAGCTTGCTGTCATCTGAGATTTGTTCAGGGTTTCATGGATTTACAATTCTAAATCCTGCTTGCCCATAGGATCCAAATAGCTGCTTCCAAATTAAAGTTCTATGTAAAGCTACAGTAATTTGGTGAGAAAGGATCTATCACAGCCTGTTATTGTTGAATAGAGATGATAACATGTCCTTTGCAGTTTCACACGTTCCCTTTGTTTATGTGGTGAACTTTCCTAAATTAGGTGGCTAATTCTGGCAAGGAGACAAAGCTTTTCTGGCACAATGAACTTGAGCTAAAGTTGTCTGGCTGCAACTGAATTCTTTGGAAACATGTAGGTTGCATTTGGAGAGTACTTGACTGCTTCCTTGATGCATTTGCTTAGTGTAATCCTTTGGGACAAGTCTCCAGGGGCAAGAAAGCTTTCTAAAGCACTTCTTCAAAGTTCTGTCTCCATTAATAACTTCATGCCTAGAGAAGATATTCCATACAACCAGGAGGATGCAATTTATAAATTAAAGACACCTAAGGGAACAGTTTCTTGTTCAGTTAAAAGCTGCAACTCTGAACCTTGCTTATGTGAATATTTTGATTGATTTCTCTTTTATAACAATTTCTGGAAGCATTTGAAAGATTGTTTTTTAGGTTTTTTAATCTGCAAAAGGCTTAAACTAATCACTTATGCTATTAAGGCATAAATATAGCTCTCAGAAATTAAGTACTGCAATGGACTTGCTCAACCCAGCCCCTGCCTGGACTGTGTGACTACATTAATATCAGTGCATACATCTTTGCATTTTTTCTTTGCATTTCTTCCTCTTCCCTTTTGATACAGGTTGAGTTATTAGTGAAAAACTTGTAATTTGTGTACAGACCTTGAGCATATCAGAGAGGGATTTTTTTGTGCTGTTATAATTAGCTAGGTCTAGCTTTCAGGGCTGCAAGGTGGAGGATAGGATTTGTCACCTGAGGATCTGCCTGTCCCTAGAACTCATGCTATTTCACCATTTTTCTTCAAATCAGAAGTCTTGATATGCTCTAGGTTCAAGATACATTTGTGACATTTTACCTTTGTATGCTATCAATAAATCCCTCTTTTCACAGGTATATTTAAATCATGGCAGGCTCTCTCCCTGTGAGGAATTAAAAACCTTTATCGAGTACTGAAGATTAATTTAGAGCAAAGTGGTCATTCAGTGATGATTGGCTTTGGCTGAAATAAAACACTTGGCCTCTGTAGGAAGAAACTTCACTCATAAAATCACAGAATGGGTCAGGCTGGGAGAATCCACCACACTGCATCATGTGGTCCAACCCACCTGCTCAAGCAGGGTCTTCCTAGAGCACAGGCCATAGGATTGTGTCTAAACTGTTCCTGAGTGCCTCTGTGAGGAAGACTCCACAGCCTCTCTGGACAATCTGTTCCAGTGCTTGGTCACTCACACTGTAAAGAAGTTCTGCCTCTTCTGGTGGAACTTCATGTGCATCAGTTTCTGCCCATTGCCTCTTTCCTATTGCTTGGCATCACTAAGAAGAGCCTGGATCCATCCTCTGGTACCCTCTCTTCAGACACTTACAGACATTGATGGGTTCCCTTCTCAGTCATCCCCTTTTCAGGCTGAACAGGCCCAGCTCCCTCAGCCTTTCCTCACAAGAGAGATGCTCCAATCCCTTACTCATCTTTGTTGCCCTCCACTGGACCTGCCCCAGGAGCTCTGTGTCTCTCTTGCCCTGAGGAGCCCAGAGCTGGGCACAGCACTCCTGACGTGCCTCACCAGGGCTGGCTAGAGGGGCAGGATCACCTCCCTCAGCCTGCTGGCAATGCTCTTCCTAATGCACCCCAGGATCCCACTGGCCTTCTCATCCACATGGGCACGTGGCTGCCTCATGGACAGCTTGTTTTCACCAGAACCCTGAGCTCCTTCCCTGCACAGCTGCTTCCCAGCAGGGCAATCCCCAGCCTGAGCTGGAGCTTGGGGTTACTCCTCCCCAGCTGCAGGACCCTGCACTTGCCTTTGCTGAATTTCCTCTCTGCCCATCTCTCCAGCCTGTCAAGGCCCTTCTGAAGGGCTGCACAGCACTCTGGGGTCTTGGCTGCTCCTCCCAGCTTTGTGCCATCAGTGAACTTGCTGAGGACGTCTCTGCCCCTCCAAGTCATTGACGGGTAGCATGGAGAGCACCACTAGTGGCAGGCCTTCAACTAGACCCTGTGCGACTGATTAGCTGGCAAGAAAGTTTTGTCTTTGTAATACAATTGAAAAATCTGTCATTTTCTTGATCAAAATGTAATTCAGTGAAGTGTCTTCTTTTTCTAGGAAAAGAAATCTATTAATTTAATAGCATGAAACAGATGTCTATAGAAATGTACTAAGCTTCTGTACCACTTACTCTAAGAGCTGTTAAATTTTAGTAAGCCTGGCACCCTCTTCCAATTTCTTGTATTCTAGATATTTACCTATTAAAGTGCAACAAAAAAGCCTAAGAAATCTCCAAGGAATCTGCTGGTACTTACCTGGAAGAGTTCCATCCCAGCATTTTTGATAAAATAATCAGTCTTCAGTCACTGTGACATGATTTGTTGGTTATGTTCAGGTCTTGTAAGACAAGAGGTGACATATCATAGCTTTTGGAGTACTCACGAGGATATCCAGAAGGAAGGTCACATAAGAATTGTGAAATGAATTGGTGTGGAGAAGTCCCAGACGTCTTCAGTGTAGGGCAAATCCTGCTGCCATTACCTGTGTCATGCTGATTTTGTGAAAAAAGAACTTTCAAGCCTTCTAGATGTGTCTTTTTTTATAATATGGGGAAGGCTAGCACTGTCAAGTTGGGTAGAGGGAATTGTGATGATTTTGCTTCAATTGAGCAAGCCAGGAGTGCCTTTCCTGCCCATGACTATCACACTGAAGCAAACCCACTGGTTCCACTCAAACCAAACCAGGGAAATATTTTTACAATTTTACAGAATGTAGCACAATTTAATGTGAAGTGTTTTGACTCCAAAGAAAATTAATGCAGTAGACTATGATGGATGAATCCAATTCTGTAATCTTTAGTTTTGATGTGACCCAGGCTATAGCATTTGTCAGTAGGAATGTATAAAGCTTTCTATACAAACTAAGACTTTGACTTCTTTCCTGCTTTATTTCCTTCCTTCCTCCCCCTCCTTTTTTCCTTTTCCAAACATTATTATCTGGTTTATTGTACAGTAAGCTGTGGACCAATTCTTAGGCTTTTACTTCTAAGTGGTAAATGAACACACTGACTGTTAATTGTGATCAAATCTATTCTTTAAACTGTCTCTGTTGCTGTTGAAACTTAGAATTTTTCAGATTTGTTCATTTTTTGTTTTGAGCAAATGAACTTCTGTCCCTTTCAAGCTATCTTTTGGTAACATTTTGTGTATTTTCCAACATTCACTCCTTCTAGCTTAGGGAATAATTTTTTTAATATCAAGAGCAGATGCACTTATCAAAGATTTGAAGTTGCATTTGCCTTAGGCATGCGTGCTAGACTGGTTATTTAGGCTCCTTGAACCTAGACCAAAGATGGAACAAGCTGGAAACATTCACTCCATGCTTTTATGTAAATTTTCATTCTATTCTGAGATCCTGGCAGCAGTATTCTGGGACCAAAATTTCTGGTAGTATTTTGGTACTTCTTGGAAACTGAAATAGAGCATGCAAAACCTTGTGAAAGCTTCTTAGACATTTTATTTTAAAATAGCTGTTGGAAAGAGCATTCCCAATTATAGCCAAATGATTCATCTGCTGGCTGTGGGGTATCAGCGCTGGTGCTCTATCTGCTCACCTGCTTTTGTTGCCACAGCAGACCCCCGTGCTCCCTCCTGTTGGTATATATGTGCAGCTTCTGTAGCTGGCACTCAGATCACTTTAGTTTTCCCTCTCAGCTCACTTGTTTGTACTTCCTAGAGAGTTATCTCCAATCTAACTACTCACATCAGCTGGGTTTCTTAATTCCTAGTGAGCGTCATGGTCACTGCAGCGCCGTTGGGAAATTATTTATTTATCACTGGGCAATGTCTGAAATACTGAAGTGAAAGAATGCAGGTAGTAATTGAAATAGTTTTTATTTTCTGATGTCACAACATGCCACTATCACAAATACCGAACTTTCTAAACATCTGGAAAAATGGTTTGTGACTGGGTCGTTTTTGTGCTGAATATCTTTCATTTGGCCATATTTACCTAGCTATCAGAAAAGGGGGGAAATGAAGAGAAAAAAATACAAGGTTAGTGCACTGAAAGTCTTATGAGACTTGGGATCTCTGGGTTTAAAAGGGCACAACTAAAAGTGAATCTACACTTGGAATAATTCCTTGGTGGTGAAGAACCTTTTGCCTGTAAATAACAAACTGTGGTGGGTTGACCTCAGCCAGCTGCTCACCCAGCTGCTCTCTCCCTCCCTCTCAGCAGGATAGAGGGGGAAAATACCACTTCCCAACCCAACCCCTTCTTCCCAGGCTCATCTCATATGCAAACAGACATCAAATACACATCTCAAAACACTCAAGTTTTTTGTCTTGGTACCTAAATACACAAAAGTCATCCTGATGTAACAATGAAATAAGCATTTGTTGCATAGCATGCTCTGCAGAATGTGCCCCAACTATGTAATGCTGGAGCCTGCAATTGAGCTGATGATGGGCTTTTCCAGGTTCTCTGAGCTCCACCAGGAGAACCTGCTCCTCCAGAGGAGCTGTGGTCTTGGTTTGTTGTGTTGCTGGAAGTGCCTGGTAGAGCACACATGTCCGTGGAAATACCACAGCAGTCTTTTTTCCCTTTCCATCTCCTTTCCTCTCCCTTCAGGGCATGCTACTTGAATGGGTTTTCTTTCAAATTTCTCCCCATTTTCCTACTCTCAATACTTTCTCACCAAGAGAAAGGGAGCAGATTTAAGTGTTTCTGCTGCTGGCAGCTGACATATTTACCTTCTACCCTCTCATTGGTAGAGGTGCCCTTTTAAGAATGTTGATGAAAAGGTTGAGAAACGTAACACTGACCCACAGGCTTGTCACAACTTCTTACTGCTGGGAGCTCCGAACAGTTCCAAAAACATGTTGGATGCTTCTCAAACTCAAAAAAAGACTTAATACTTATCCAGAAGAGTATATTATTAACCATGTCATTTATTAACCATGTCATTAGAGCACCAACAGCTTAGGAAATTAAAAGCATAGGGAAGCTTCCTAATCCATACATCTTTTCACATGGAGAAAGTTTCCAGGTCAGCTTAAATATCTGCAGGGGTGAACCCTTATTCAGCGTCCCAAAAATGCAGAAGACAAAGACAAATGCTCCCTGCTGTTGTTGTGCTGTACTTTCACAGCTACCTTTCTTTCACTTCACACATTTTCTGTCTGTCACACTGGAGGTGCTGATGGCACAACCAGCCATACCTGGAAAGGGATATCTGAACTGCTTTAAAATGTCACTGACTCAATAGAATGTGTAGTGTTCACAGCAAACTTGATCCAGGTGATTTTCCTGATAATTTGTGATTAGAAAATGTATCCAGTTAGAATCCTTTAAATCTGTGATATAGATCCTATTCATAAGTTCCTATTAAAATAAAGAACTCATTTTACAATTGGTTGCTTTGAAAAAGGTCTTTTACATCTAATATATATTTCTTTTTATAAGAATAGCTTCAGCAAAAAATGCATTTTCCAATTTGAAAATAAACGGAGTAAAGATATTCATCTCTTGCTTCACTTTGCTGGGAGACAGAACTATTTAAGTGAAGGAACAGCATGACACTGAATAATAAGCAGCACACATTCATCTTTTCTAGAACTGAAGTTGTAGCCCACTGCAATTACCAAAATATGACTTCTTGAATAACTATATACAATTCTACATGCACTTTCTTGAGATTAAAGAAGATGTAGCAGGAAGGCCTTACAGTTTGGGGAAAGGAAGAAGCTTTTAAAATTATTTCTTATTTATTCTGTTGTTTAATTCAATAAAACCACAAATGTCAAACTGGCATTTTTCAAATGTGTTCCAAGATAAACCCCTGGATAGGTGAGGTGGGAGAAAAGGACAAAATTTCTAGCAGAACTGTCATTTCTTTCAAGTCAATATTTGATATTTAAATAGATATAATTAGTCTTAAGCTGTGTAAAAGGTCCCTTTCCCTATTAACTGTTTTATTTAGTTCTGCTGATTAAAGCTGGGGAGTCTATTTATATTCTGGTAAGATCACATTGCCAAATGCAAGTAAAAAATTCTTTGATATTTGAAGCTTTCTTTAATGTATTGTAAAAAACTGAAGACTGGTTGTGTGTATATGCCTGAGGGGGTGAATAGATGTATTTTTGCATGCATATATGTTTTCTGGTGGGTGTTACTTATCACCAGTAGTAAAAGGTTTAGTAACTTTTCTGCTGATAGGGGGCAGTTCTCTGCGTCAAGTGGAGAGATATCATTGTGCTTTCTGGAAAAGCTGTATATTTTATTGATAGAAGTGTCATGGAATTGAAAGAAATATTGTTCCATGGTATTTGGTGTGGGTAATTTCGAGAGGGGAGTAAACTAGAGAGTAATGATTTATGTGATTTTTTCTTTTTTTACTTCCTTTGAGTCTTTTGATTTTGTTATAGTTTTACAGAACGGTTTTTTTCATAAACACCCATGCAATTTCTCTTTCACTACATGCAGTGCTTTATTAAATGAACACAACAAATATTTAAAGTCCTAAGCAAAAAAAGATATATCCTTGTATTTCATAGAAGACTGTCAAACTTTAGTACAGCAAATTATTTCCTTTCCTTATCCCTTCCCATCTCTTCAAATTAGTACATCTCATATTTTATATCGTTAGGATAACCAGAAACAGTTGAGGAAACTTCATTTTCTACCTTTTCTCTTTTTGTATGTGAGGAAGAAAATGCAGAAGGTTACAAGCCCTTCAGGAATGGAGCTATTGATTTATCACTAAGTGATGTTAATCTCATCTAGACAACCTAGCTTTTTGCATATAGATTTCTTGCAGGGAAAGAGTGCCAAGTGTCTGTGCAATCTCACTTCCTGATTTCCAGATAACAGGACTACAAGAGAGGAGAGAAGTACAGACCCTTCTGTGCCTAAGCAATGAGACATCAGTATGAGAGAAGTAGATGTGAACTCTATGTGACAACAACTGAAACACCTGTCAGGATGAGATACTGGGCTGCCAGTAACCATCAACCACAATTTCAGAGGCAAATTGTCATATGAGGACAGACTAGCTGGAACAAGCTGGAAAAATACAATACTTCAGCTGCTTGTGTAGCTAGCTGGAAAACAAGTTATTACGTGTACAGTAAAGGTAGCTTAGGCCATTTGTCAGGTGAAATCATTGCATGCAGCTGGAATGGCACTCAGCTGAGTTCTTTTGCTTTGTTAGCACGATGAAGATGACAGTGCAATGCTCCCTCTGTAATTTCTCTCTACAGAGAGGAAAAAGTGTAACCTATCAGTCACAGAACTACTGGCCCCAAGAACTGTCCAAAGTGGATTCACTCGGCTAACTTTATCAGACACAACATCTCTTCTGCTCTGCCAAAAAACCCTCATTTTTTTCCCCACATAGAAAGCTTTGCCTTTGGGTTTTTCCCTTCAGACGTGATGTTTATATGTTGAACAACCTCATTGGGAGATCTTGCAGTCACTGCATCCTGTCTCATTTAAATTCTCTTTAAAGGACTGCTGTCCTCTTGAGGACATTAAGATACCTGTAGTTACTGAAAAAATTTGGAGTAACTGAATTTTTTGTTCTAGGCACTACAAAAGTCTCCGTCAAACGCCATAACCTTGATCTCACAGGACTTGGATCTGGTACTTTGGGTCTGTGATCCTTATTTCACGTAGCAGCAGTGAAAAGCAGCTTTACCCCTGTGCAAGAGGCATTTCCCTTGTCTGACTTCATGCCAGCAGCTGCCCTTTTCTCCTGGCTTTTGCTGGCAGCCTTTGCCTCCTGTGTCTCCCATGCAAACGGGCAGGAGCGTGTTTGGCTGGAGCAGCTGCAGGCATAGGTGAGAGGAGAGGGATCTGGGCTGGAAAGACAGAGCTCCACCAAGCTGGACTCCTCCCTGAGCACTGTGTGGGGCTGGGGTCCATCCCTCGGTGAGGCTGGGGGAGCTGGCTGTTGCCAAGCAGAGTTCCTGTTTGTATGTTTGGCCCCCAGATTCCCCAGGATGCTGCTGCATGCCACAGGTTGGACCTTGGTGGTCTGTGTTAACAGCTTTGCACCATTTATCAGCTTAGACACAATTACTATTTTTGTGTTCCTAAAGTCAGCAAGATGTTTTTTACATCTGCTAAATGCTTCACTTCAGGCAAGCTTGGATGAAACGAAGAGATCAGGCAGGGTTCCCTCTCTTAATTATTGAACTGTGACCTCATTTGTCCTCAGAAGCTTCTGCTTTTTGCCACCCATGACCTGTAGTGGTTGAGACAAAAACACAAAGCCTGTCAAGAGCAATCTGCAATGACATCAGGATGGACACTTTTGTGTTTACTGCCCACTGGTGCGTGGCACTGCTGACTAGAAGACTTTCTACCTATACAACATATTGGGTTTAAGCTTCTCTAGTTACCCAAAGATGAGGTCACTGGGTTCATTAATGATTTATGATTATAGAGTGCCTTTCTTCAGAGAGCTTCCCAGGCAGCTGGCAAGTTTATGTCTGCATGAGTGAGTGGCTGAAAGAAACTGTTAGTGATTTCTCCACAGACTGAGGACCTGAAAGAAAATGTCCTTTTCCCTATATTCTTGGATACACAGTAGGGTTAGACATCATTACTCCATGAGGCATTTCCTGCCTGTGCACTTTGTGGTATGACATTCCTCAAACAGGAGTTTCTTAGGCTTTTTCGTTCCCTTTTTCTTTCAAGTTCATTTAACTGAGGTTCTTTTTGGTTTTTTTTTTTTACTTTTTAAAAAATGTTTTCTATGGTAGAGCAGGATCCTATTCCATAAACAAGTTTAGAGCCTCATTTAAGTCAGCCTGTAGCACAGAATTCAATTTGTATCAAATAAGGGGAATGGAAACTGGTCACACAATATTTGCAACCAGTTTCCATTCCCCTTATTTTCTAGCCATATCTGGGAATAGTGGTTATATAGTTAGGAAAGACACACAACCATAGAACAGTGTTTTGAATTACGCATTTAGTGGGCAAAAGGTAACCTGAGGATTTGCCATCATAAATTAATCTTGAAGTGTTTGGTGACCTGTATTATCATTTAAGGTACTGAAAAGAAAGAGTCAACATTTTTTGCCCCTAAGCATTAGAGGTTATACTTGTCACAATAAACAGAGAAGGAAAAGCATAGATCTTGTTAGTGAAATAAAGACATGGTAATATTTGATGGTTTTGTCTGTCAGAGTGTATTGGGAGCTTTTCTATTTCAAGATGTTTGTGGTACTTGAGAAGAACATGATATATTGTTTTAAAAGAATGTGACCTATTGTGTTTTCTGTTTTTAAAATAAAAAGCTGTGTTGCACATAAAGTGTGCAGTAAAGAAACTAAGGCACAGGGACAGCCTGGCTTTCCATTTATTCCTTGGCAATTTACACCTAAATTCTGCCAGTATAACTAATATGCAATAAGGTCTACTTTGATTCACACTTGTGCCAGCTCCCCATGGCTGGGGACGGGTTGAGGTTAGCCGAGCACGATCAGAGAGCAGGATGGGATAGTCTGACAGAGAAGTTCTCTCTAACACCCTACAACATGGGCAAAGCTGCAGTTTTAATTTGGTTTGGTTGGTTTTCAGCATCAGTGAAGGTAAAACTGCAGTGTGCCCTGGCTGTGCTGCAGGACTGTGGTGCATCAGCCACCACAAAGATGCACCCACCTTCCTTCTGCAGTGCCATGAAGCTCCCCTAAGCCTGAGAGGGTTTCCCCTTTTCCATGCCTCACAAGCAGGAACATCATGCAGCTCAAACAGCCTCATTTACCCATCTGGATGTCTCCCAGTGTCTTTGATGCAGCTTTGAGGCTGACCTGTGCAAATATAATTAACCTTCCCTGCCCCTGGCTGTGCTGGAGAGAAGAGAGGGAGCACAGAGGTGAACAGGGCACATAGGGGGTGGTCAGCCCCGCAAAATCTGCATTTTTCATATTAAAATCTGACAGGTTTTTCTAACAAGACTATTCCTACCCTGTAGTTTGGGAGATCAAGACTTCCTTTTTACTCAGTCTTTTGCTTGCATTTGGATTTTATCTCTATAACCTTGACTAGATAGATGAGTTTTTAATGGTGTCAGCATGACCCAGGGAAATTACAATGTCAACAGCAATGGTTCTGCAGGTCTGTTAATCCAGTTTCATCCTATTTACTCGTGTTGTTTTTTGGCTTGTGATAAATAGGGTTGTACTTGAAAAAAAAAATAGGAAAGTTTTCAATTATTTGTTTCCTAATCGTGGGAATTATTTTTCTGGTTTCTTCCCTTCCATTTTCACAGGATCACAGACTCTCTGGGTTTGCAAGGCACCTCTGGAACAATCCAGAACACATCTGGTCCAACCCACCTGCTCAAGCAGGCTCAGCTGGAGCTTGTCATCCAGGACTCTGTCCCTTTGGGTTTTGAATATCTCCAAAGGATGGAGATTGCACAACCTCTCTGGGCAACCTATGTCAGTGCTTGGTCGCTCTGACAGCTAAAAAGTGTTTCCTGGTGTTCAGAGGGACCTCCTGTGTTTCAGTTTCTGCCCACTGCCCCTTGTGCTGTCACTGGATATCAGTGGGAAGAGCAAAGTCTTCCTTGCATCCTTTACATCCTTCTACTTTGTTGTCCTTGTGTGTATTGTTCAGACATGCAGGCTTGCAGTATACTGCTGATAGTCAGCTCAGATATTTTTCAGAGGTCTTCGGTAATTTTTTTTTACTTCTTTATTTTCTTTCTTGGGTTTGCAGCTCAGAAGAGGATTCTTTGCAATGCATGGCTGAAAATAACGGTGTAGGGAGATCTGGGAGAATTCTCCACTCCCACCTCTGCCACTCCTACCTCTATTGAAAACTGGGAGCAGAACATTTTTACTGCTTGTTTTTCCATCAAGCAGCTGTATGAATTAAATGCACATTTCATGATACCCTGGAGTTTCAGGATACAATATATGTCAATCCTAATAGGTATGCTAAGTTACCGAAGCTCTTTTTATCCCAGAATTCATGTGCTCCTTTTTGAGATATTATTTATTAAACATGATTTTTATATTTACTGTTATTTGCAGTTCTTTTAATTACTGGTTCTGAATGTTTAGCTTCTTACTTATCTCTCACAAAAACACATGAGTTTTATTTTGGCTGAGAAGTGATCATGCATTTTGCCCACCGTGCCTGGGGACTTTTTTTCTACATACAGAGTAAAAACTTTTAATAATAGTGATAGTTTGCTACTATATTTGGAAGAATGGATAGGAAAAGTACACTTGATGGTGTCCTGGTAGCCTCTTTTGACTCCCATACATGTTTTGGTTAAGAAGTGTGTAACTTGCTGAAACCTAGGAAAGGGCAGGCCAGATCACAGCTGCTGGCATTTTTTTTTCCTTTGATGAGTTTCTGTATTTGCAGTGAGGGGATTCATTCCCCTTGAACAGTCCAAACCTCTGATTTTGGGAAGGAAGTAATAGTGTAAGTAATAAACTTACTCTGACATTCTAAAGCTCTGTGTGTGTGTGTACACATGTGTGTTTGGGAACCGTGCTACTGCAGGGGCTGGAGACTCAAACCCAAGTTTGGCACCATGATAATCTGATCTAATATGATCTCTGGAGTTTGTTTATTTTCTCAGCTTTGAGCAGTTGTGGATACTAATGATGCATTACCAAAGACAACAATCCAAAGTAGTAGATTTGTACCATGTGTGACACAGAAGAAGCTCAGTATCTGGTACAGAGAAATTAAGGTTTTAGTGGCCACCAAAGAAGTGCATGATATCTCTACACTCTTCTGCTTTTTTCAGTAGTTGGTGTTGGTTTTCTCAGTCCGATGATAATTTTTATTCTTTAAATCAGAAGTTTCCTTTGCATTAAAAAAATATTCTGTGAGTAATGTTGATTATATTTATCTGTGATATGCTGAATATATTTTATTTTGGACTGTTACTCTGTTATCCTGAGAAGTTGAAACATGTTTTTAGAAGAATGGGGACTTAACAAGCAGAGAGAAAAGATCTAGTGGGCTCCTTTAGTGGACAAATATTTGATGGTTTGCCATGCTTAATTGTCTACTAGTCTTGTGTTGTGTGGTGAAATAGCAACCCTGTGGACTAGGTACAAGAACAGCTATTGTCTGAGATGCTGAAAATAGACCAGCTGACCAGTTTACCACTTGTAACTCTAGCCTTACAGTAGGTATTTTCAGGCCTTTATAATGGCCTTTCTCTTCTAAAGTTTTGTACTATTATTATGTGCTGACGTAAAGTATAGATTTTGAAAAGATAAAATGCACAATGGAGAGGTCTGTGTTCTCCAACAAAATCTGAGGCTACTTTTTAATTCCTGATTTCTGTTCTGCCCAGAATTGCATGGGTCTGGCATCATGGTTTCAATCAGGTACTTGTTACTGTGAGATATAGTAGTTTTCCCTAAGTGTATGCAGAATGTGCATTTGCTTAGCTTTCTGTGTTGGAAATACATATTTCTAATTCTGCATTCAATTTTATGGCTGCATTGGAAAAGGACAGTACAGAATAGTTTCTTGAAATAATCTTTCAGGATCCAAATACTCCATTCTGGCCTGTCTTCAGGAATTTCCTTTTCATTGAAATGTTTCCCAATCCACCTGTCTTCATGTCTTTCCCTGAGAATTAAAAGAGTGTTAGTAAATAGAATGGAGACCTCTTCTGTTTGTCTGTTACTGCCAGGGCATCTCCTTGCATGCATCTTGAGCTTAGGTCTACAGTGACTGTGCTTTAAATTTCTTTTTCTTGCACCTTGAACAACGAAGGTCTGTTTTACACCCGGGAGTTCAAAGTGCTTTGAATTCTGATTTTTGAGAACAATAAGCTAATTCAGAAGTTGTCCCATTGCTCTCATTCTTCCAAACCTTACCCAGAAGAACGAAAACCGGCTCTCTATAATGGACTGGTAGGTTTGCTGGCTCCCTTGGGACACAGGCAAGGCACCAGACCTGAAGTCTCTCAGTTACAGCAGGCTCCTTGCTGCAGGTGCACTGAACTCCTGGTTTCAGCGGTGCCATGGCCATTGCCAAAAGTCACTGAGGTGCAGAAAGGGCAGGGAAACGTGAAATTAGCACACGGAGAGATGCTCTCTGCTCTGCCAGTTAGCAGCACGGTGTCTGCAGGGCAGGTACACCAGAGAGGCTGTGTCAGGCATTTTGGGTGCACGCAGGATTTAGAGCTATGAACTAACAGAGGTCTTTGCACTGGCAGCTGGTTACTGAGGGGTGCTTTCTGGTGACAAAGGAAATGTATTCCTGCCTGTTTTGCCAGAGCCACATTGACCTGATGCATACACAAACTTTCCATGCTCAGACTGTTGCATGTGCTTTTGTCAGCCCAGAAAAAAGAGGGTAGTGCTGAGTCTGCATGTGAAAATTAGATTAGAGGTTCATGTGCATAGATGAGATTTTAATGTCTGAAGTTCCCAGTTACACACAAGCACCAGTGTGAGACCTTCACATTTTGTCATATGCATTAGGAGTACCTTTCTTTTTTTAGAATTGGCCTGGCAAGCCCAGGATGTTTTCATATTGCTTTTTCATCTCTTGTTCACACCTTCAAGACTTTCTGAACATTATGAGTGGTGCAGAGTCAACTGAGTGCTAATTTCTCATTTCTCAGCTTAGACAGACTGCTTTGTTCGAGTGTCTTTCCTAGCAAAAGCACAGTTCTAGCTCATCTGTCTTGGCACCCTGAGAGCCCTCACCAACATTTAGTCCTTGAACTTCAGCAGTAACAATTTAATGCTTGCAAGCAGTTTGACTTGATTACCAAGAACCAAATATACACTTACCCTTGTCTTGTCAAAAGGGGTGTGATTTAGCCTGTACACTAATTACACTGTTACAACAAAATACTCTTATTTGTGGCTGCCTAAGGATATAAGGATGAATGAATATAGCAAATACTGTTTAATAACTGATAGAGTCTAGGAATAGGATACTTGCTACAAATTCCCCGTTGGATCCTGCTAGTTATATGTAAAAAGAAGTGTAAAAATCCCCAAAAAGAGTCAAAAATTTTGAGGAAATTTTTGAATAATACAAGGTCAAAATCATAGAACTGAAAAATTACTGTTAAATTTTTCAAAGTAAAACTTGAAACTAGTGAAACCAGAAGAAAAAAAAATTTAGAAAAAACTGGCTGCTTTGTTCAATTTTGCAGGTTGTTTTCACCTGTTTAAATTTTTTCTGTTTTGCAGTGTATTCAAATAGATGACTTAAAGTTTTTTGCAGTAGATATGTTTTTAATTTTTAAAAAGGCATTTAGTTATTTTTTGCCAGAAAAATAGTTAAAACTTGTTTCTCCATACTCTACTAGAGGGAAAACCAAAGATATAATAAGCTCACATTTTAGTTTTTAGAAGACAACAGTTTTTTTTCTTTTAAGACAGTCATATATGGCATTTTTATTTTAGCCAAACTACAGTAAAACCAGTGACATATTTTTCTTGAGATATAATTGATTTAGAACTGCAGGATGTGACTGGAAAGAAAAATAAAAAAGTGCTGCCATTTCACTAGTTAGAAAGAGAAAAGAAAGACCATTTTCTATGAAGGTCTCAGGGGGAAATCCAAAGCTAATGAAAAATTTCCAGGTTGCAATATCTTTTTTTTTTCTTTATTTCTTTCTCTTTTGTTTTTTCTTTAAACTGCAGATATCACAAAGCATTTACAAGAGATGTGGCAGGCAGGAATTGCTCAGCTGATAAGCATCCTTCAAAAGAGTGAAAACACAAAACTCTCATGCTTAGGTTTGCCTAGAAAAGTTGAACTAAAGTTCTTTGTTTTCCACTTACACCTAGGCAGTCTGGGAGGAGAATGTTAACCACTGATCCCCAGCAGCTTATCCTGACTTCTGATCACTTATATTAAAGAAGAACACCCATTTAAGAGGGCAAGACAGTGTGAAAGTAGAAAATACCACACTCCACCTTAAAAAAGGTAAGAAAGGTTTTTCTGCTGATCCTTTAACAATGGAAGTGATCTTTTCATTTAACAATTCATTATGTTAAAGGCAGAAGTGAAAATTTAAATAATTGAACACTAAAATATTTATTTATTTAACCTGCATATTCTAACTTTAAAAAAATGATTCTTTTTATGTAAAAGAGAGAATGTAATGCATGTATTGTTCCTGAGCTTAAAACTATTTGTTTTGCAGCTTTTGTGTATATTGTGGAAAAAAAAATACTGTGTAAACCAGAAAATACTATCCTTTATGTGAAACACAGAAGTATTTCTTAGCCATGCAAAGTTACCTAGCCTTCAGTGTAGCAGGCAACTCTCATTTTGCCAAGGCATGCACGGTGTGTTTCTAGAATGCTGCTGATGGGATTAGTGCTAAGGAGCAGTTCTGCCATTTGTGCTTTTGTCAGAACAAATCTGCTCTATCTTCCTTTCTGCTGGGTTTTGGATTGACTGGTTAGTTGTAAGATATTTACAACTCTACTTCTTTAGATGCTTCAGTTCTAAAAAGCATTGGAAGAAGCTGAAAACAGTTAAAACATACTGTACCCTGCATGTTTCCTCTGAAAGCTGGGTGACACAGTGGAGGATCTTTTCCATTCAGATTTTCTTTGCCCCCCCCACTCCCCAACCTTTTTTGTTGTTGTTGTTCTGTAGAGAATGTTGAAATTCTGAATTATAGTTGATGATTTCTTTCTATAGCAGCCATTCTGCCACGTGGATCCTGGACAAACACGTTCATCACATTTGCAAATGCCTTACTCTACATGACATATCTATAAATTTTGATCTGGAGTCTATCTAACATAGAAATACTGTCTTTGCTTTTGTACAATGCAGTATGAGTCTGCTGCTTGAAGTTGTTGTGGTTTTAGAGAATCTGTGCTAACCCATGTCACCTTTTAAATTCAAAAGACTATTGGTTACCTAAAAGTCCTGACTTGTGACTGTCTTGCCAAAATGTGTTTGGCTGGTGTTTTATGTGGCAAGAGAATGAATGACAAGCAGATATCTTTGACAACTCTTCTGAAATGATCAGCTGAAATATGTTAGCTTGCTGCTGAGAAACAAGAGTTCTGTTTTCTTGAGATAGTTATAGTACTTTTGATATTTTTTTACCATAAAAACCTTCTACACCTCAGCTGAGGGTACAAACGTGTTTGTGACATAGCTGTGTGTGAGATGGGTCTGTTAATGTATTACAGGCAGGGCATGTTCTTATTTCTTCAAAGCAGAAAGGTAAGAAGTGTGGTGCCACCACCAATGGAAAATGCTCTGTGAGTACAGGATGCTTCCTACCTGCTCTCTCTAACCTCATATTTCCACACCATTTGTATGTAAGGATTACAGATTCTGAACTACCTTCTGTTTCCTTTGGATAGACTTAATTTTTGCAAGCAATACAGCCTTTTTCAAATAGCACGTTTTATATTTTGCTCAGAAACATACAATACCCTTTGGCTTAAAATACAGATGTTCAAAGAACAGTCTGTGAAGGTGGTCAGGCACAATAGCATGTCCACATTGACTAATACAAATTTCATAACTAAAATATGCAAGATATATGTTTCTGTATAGAATTTGCATATAATATTTCTTCCAAGAGAATTAAAGCTACGTTTTTTTTCTGACAGTGTACCCAGTGTTCTTTCATAACCCGCCCACATATCCTGTTGTTAGAATATTCTGCTTTTTACTGCAGAAAAAGTCCAAACCTTTTTTAGAAAACAATTTGCAATTTCTAAATGCATGACATTCTCTGTAAATCATTCGTAAATGTAGTGCTAGTCAATTTTTGAACAAGATTAGTAACGTCTAATATTCTGGTTTTTTCCTAATGCAGACAATTTTTTTTCTAGTTCATTCCACCATTTCACATTTTCTATGTGAAGCTTATGGGTTCAGACTCACATTTACTGGTAATCCTGCCCAGCTTTTCCAGAGACTTCAGATTCTCTTTAAAGTATTTTCCATTAAAGCTTTTTCTTTTTTTTTTCTTTTTTCAAAAAAGTGGAAGAACAGGAAATCCTTGCTCTTTTATATTCTATTAAAGTTTTTTTATTTCATTTGTATCATCCAAAGTTTTTCCCCCTTCAGTCTGAAATTTCTTGTTCTCCTAACTTTGCTGCTCCTGTTCTTTATGTTTGCCCAATTCAGATTTTTTTCTTGCAACACCCGATGACTATGGATACATTTGGTTGTGTCCTTTCAGTCACTTCAGAGGAAGTAAAAATAACAAAGATTTTCTGAAATGAGTCACTGTTCAGTAACTAGCTATGCAAAGAATGTATTTCCTATTTTAATGAAGAAATGGTCCTGCCAAGAAGAAAGAGACCTTGGTTTAGTCAACATTATGTTGTAGCATTTGTTTATGATTCATTTTCTAGATTTTTACACTTCTCTTGTGTTATTCTTGCAACAAATTTTAGTGATAAGCCTCGACAGGACAAGTCTTTTGATTTGTGAACCCTCTACATATTAATGTGAACAAATTGGTTGTCTTCTCAAATTCAAAACCACAAAACCAGCTGGGGAGTCTTTCACTGCAAATGGACTCTGACTCCGTGCTCTTCTGCAATTCAGCTTTCACCTGTTTTTGTGCAGAACAGGGTTCATGTCCTCATTCTAGCCCAGTAAGGGAGTGACCCCACACACCTGAGAAATTTGCTTTTTCAGTCCATGGTTTGTTCATCTGGTGCCTCTGGCCGTGCAGGACTGGACCTGGGGTAGTGGAGCTCAGCTGGATAGCTTCATCCTTGCACTGTGTAGAAACCTCCTCTAAAAATATCACCTGTGCTTACCGTAGCCACACCTGTCTGCCTTGTAGCCCTCCCCCGTGTTGTACTTAGAAAGCAACAGTGCCTTTGCTGCCTCCATGACCTGAGGAGAACAACCAAGAAGATGGCCTGAGAGTTGCAGCAATCTGAAGTGTTGCTCACAGTCCCATGGAAAGTATTTTCTGATATGCAATCAATTAGTAAGTTAAGCATATCACACCATCTGCAAAGCAGTGCAGCAGGAGTTGAAAACTGGGGTGGTTACACCCATCTGCTAATCGTTGTAGGGCAATAATTACAGTAAAAATGCTCGAGATTTTTGATGATCTGAAACCTATACTGTAAATATCCAAAAATTATTTCATACACCATTTGGGGAATCTGCTGGTTGGGTGTACTTCTCTCTGTCCATCACAGAGGGCATTGGAAGTTACCAGCTTCTGAGCCCAGGCACCTAATCCTTCTCTTGATAAGAGTTGTGAGATCCGTGCCTGATATTTACCAAGCTGGCAACCAGTAAGGTTTTGGAGGTTGAGAGATTTGGCTTTTTTAAACTATTACTGGCAGGAAAGTGGGAGGGCAGTAAGTAGATCTGTTATAATATGGAAGCTACAGCTGACAATTTTGGGATCTTCCAGAGAGCCTGGAGAGAGTGAAGCAAAAGGCTCAAGCTCCTTCTGCAGAAATTTCCTCTGAAAGCTAATACCATCATGGTGAGGAGCAGAGTTATAGTTGATCAACTCCTCTTGAAATAATGGTATGACAACTCTAAATTAAACAGCAATGAACAAAAGAAGTTGTCATGTCACATTTTTCATGTTCCTTTATCTTCCCAATATGTAAGAGAACTGCTTTGTGTCTGCTCTGTTCCTTGAGGAAGCTGCCCAGTATGCAAGAACTTGTCTGGATAATTTTGCAATAGCTTTTTCTGCTTTTACGTCCTTTGGATAAGACAGATGGTATATTTATGTTAAAATCAAAGGAGTATTTATATTCAGCCTCTAAATGCCTGTATGCTTTCGAGTTTTTGTGCTTGATACAGAATAAGAGCTTTAGGAAAATGAATATAATATGTTCTAAGGCAGAGCTAATTCTTGTGAAGTGGTTTTATTGCAATAGTATAGCTTGATTCTAATTAAATCTGCTTCTTTCTTTTGGTCACCAAGCTATAATTGGAATTGAAATTATTTTTTCCTAATTATATTGACTAGTTCTAAGCAAGATTTCCATGCTCACCAGAAGTATTTTGGAGCAGCTTATATCTTAAAATGGTGTCCAAACTGTGAAACTTGATGATTCTTGAGTTTTTTCAATGTTTTCAGAATTTCTTTTGACAAGCCAGTATTTTCACAAGGCCAGGGACCATGTTTGCAAAATTACAATTAGTTTCTGTTTTGGCTGTTATTTTTGTGATCTTGCTGACAACAATTGATTAATGTTTAGTAATTCAGCATAGACTAAATTGTTTTAATTTCTTCTATGCTGAATTCTGAGAGAATATTGATGAAGAGTATTGTAGAAAAAGTTATCAGAGGGCAAAAGGTGATTTATGATTCCTCTACTACTTTTAGAACTGGGTCAATTAAAGAATTCCCTAAGGCTATACTTTTTTCATTGCTGCTCCTACATTACAGTTTCAAAGTTCAAATTTGCATCTTAAGAGTACTTAGGAATTCAGGTTCATAGGATTAGGACAGGAAAAATTGACACAAATCCTGATTTCACTTTGCTAATGTGATATATGTGTTTGTGATGTTCTGCCTTGGGCATCTGACAGTGGTTAAATAATCTTAGAAAAGTCAGGAAAAGGCACTCACATGCTTCATTTTAATATGATTTAATGCTTTCTTGAGCTGAAAACTCACTATAACCCTGGGTTTCAGTGGCTGACAAGGATGGAGAGAAGTAAAGATCTTCAGGAAGTTCTAAACAGAAAAGAAACCCAAGTATTTATCAGAGCTGATTATGAAATGTCACTCTAAATGCTGTTTTGGCAGTGGTCTGACTATCTGGTCTGTACTCAAGGACCTAAAATTCCCTGTGACCTTCCTCCACTACACCCAAATGAACCTCTCAGCTGAAATGCAGCTCATAGGCAGCTTTTAAAAAGCTTCCTGGAGATCTGTAATGTTGTGAACCGAGAGCAGACAGAGGTGTCTCCAAGACTCCAAGGGTCCTTCTTCAGCTCCACTGTCTTTATCCTTAGGTCAGAAGGGGAACCAAAGTCTACTGTCCTTGTTGGGTAATTCATCCCACTGAAGGATCCTACTGAGCTGATTGATTTTTATTGATAAAACTCAGGCTAAAACAATATCATACAGTGCTGGTTTGTGTCTTAGGTAGTTTCTATATTACCTATACTATTGTCTAAAATGAGACTTCTTCCCAAAACCAAAGACTGGTTCTGTAGATGAAGCAAGAGTCCAAAAGATATATAACCCACAGGCAAATTTCCCCAGAAAAGCTCTTCAAGGACTTTTAAACTGTTATTTTTAATCTGTGTTTTACAGAGGACAAATGTTGTAATTATTAATGGCTGTCATATTTTCAGATCTGGAAGATACCTTGTGGCATTATAATGCTCCTATGTGACATAGGTAGTAAAAGCATATTTTATTGAGCCTATTAATGTAGTTGTTTATTCTTTGGTGCAATTTAGAGTATGGGAAACATGCAACTAGATAATGTAATCTGAAGAAAATAAGCTCTTGTGCTTCTGCAGCATTCAGGTAGCTTGTACAGTGCTTATACTATAATACTGTTTAATACTATTAAGCTACCTAATAGAGTGTTCATGTATGGCACTGTTTATTGTGTTAAATTGAAATGCTATTTATAATTAAAGTGTTTATTAAATAAACATTTAATGTTATTAGTTTCCATTAGTGATCAGAGGAAGGAATGCAGACAGTAAGAAGAAAAACATGTCCTGTGAAATGTGACTTTATTATTACAGAGTTCTGTAGTTCCTGGGAGGTTTGACTTACTGGTCCTTGTTATGAAGCACAGCTATAATTTTCACATGTTAAAGACCTCTAATGTAATGTAATGACTATTGTACCCTTACAATGCTGCCACTGCATTGTTCCAAATCAACCTAAAATGCAAGACACTTGAGTGTATTTAGATTTAAAGATAAGAGAGAATTTATCTTGTGTTTGATTTCAAAATCTCAGTGGTGATGTAAATATGTTGTGCTATACTTCTGGTTTCAGTAACATTTGAAATAAAAAAAAAACAAAACACCCAAAATACAAACCCAAACCAAAAACACCCACAAAAAACCATGGCTGCAGCTGAAAGCTATACTAACCAAAATGTTCAGTTTGAGGTACTGGATAGTGATGATTCAGGTACTGAATCAATAAAAATAAACTGAGTTTTTAATTGTAAATTAAAGAGACAGAACACATTTTCAGTTTATTTACAGAGGAAACCTCTTCCTTCCTCATAAATTAGTGTAAGGGATCTGCTTACGTCTGAATCTGCTTATGTCTAAAAAATATAGATCTGACCAGGCTGGTCCTGCAGTTCTTTCTCACTGCAAGTGGGTCACCCAGTGTTTTACATAATCTGGAGCATATCTGAACATCTGGGATAGCAAGACCCAAGTACAGGAATTCTAAGACATGGGCTTTTACAGCAGGAACAGATTTAGTGTTTTCTTCCTTACTTCCCTTTTCTTTTTTTCTTTTCTTTCCCATTATTTCAACCTGCAGCAATGATCAGCTCAATTCTAGTATTTGAACAAGAAAGTCCTAGAAACTGTCTCTAAGAAGCAGTATGGTATTCAGTTTATCTTGTCTTCCTCTTCTAAGTGTAGAACTGTTAATTTCATTGCATTTCTGAGCATCTTGTCAAGGTGAATGTATCTGCACTTCATGTATGTGTCCAGTTGTTTAATACACTCTGTTTAGAAACTTTTCCTGATGCTGAATCAAAACTTTCTCTGGCAACATTTTGTCATAGAAAACACTCAGAGACTCCTAAACAACCCTACTCATTTCATTCTTCTGTAGGCTTGCTGCAAAAATTAAAGTTTAGAACTGAAAGACAAAACTACCTTTAAGGATTCCATATGTAATCTTTTCTGTTCCCAAACTTGCTGGAATTCGTGTGCTAAGGTATAAAAACAAAGCTGCACTAAGGAAATCTCCAGCGATAGAAATACAGGAAGGAATTATGGAAAACTAGATAATGAAAAAAATAACTCTTTTAGATTTCAGTTCAGGAAGCTGCTTGAGGGTAAATTAAACTGAATTCTTCAGCTGGGGCTTTGGTGTCTTAGTTTCAGAAATTGTTAGTGGAAAATAATACCAATTATATATTTTATTTCTGCTGAAATGATTAAATAGGCTGCCCTCATGGATACTTGGACTTTTCCAACAACTTTAGAGTTTACAGGTCTGATAATACATTTGGAAAGACTGTCACATGAAAATGAAAGGCAATCCTCATCCTCAATAGCTTAGTTACTTGTAATTCATATTAACTGCATAAGGGAAATTCATATAGCCTTTGTGATGTCTTTATGAAGTTGTAAATGGAAAAGTCTACAATTCAGTCCATTGAGGGACTGTAAGAATATGTATGAAGGAAGAGCTACTGAACTTTCTTATGGAAACCTAAATGCTGAAAAGCATTAAACATTTCTTTAGAGGACTGAAATGCCTCTTAATCTGTAAGAAATCTGACCTGTGTTGAGAACTAGTTACAGAAGTAGAAGTTAACAGTGCTTTCTCTGGCTTTAAAGATATGTAATCTATATTCAACTAACTGAAAGCTAGATGAACACTATCATCCCAGATCATTCCACCAATGATATTTATCACATCAGTGCAACAGAAAAGACCTGGGCTATTTGCCTTCCTTAAGAGTGCTTGACTGTGTTGGAGTCAGTAGGATGTAGAAATTTGGGAAAGATTTTTTGTTTATACTAAAATAGATAGTTGAGTTAATTATGGAATGGGAGTGGTGGTTTTTAGATGCTTCCACTAAATGCCAGTTTCTCCTTATGTTTTTAAGCAGCTTGGAAGAACTATGCCAATTTCTCCTTATGTTTTAAGAAGCTTGGAAGAACTATGCAATGGTAGCTCTTAAAAGTCAAAATACTGCTGAAAGTTTTCCTCATAAAAGTCATCATGCATCCTGAACTGCCAGTTTTCTGCTAATTTCATGGCTGTGACTTCAAAAGCCCCAAAATCTACTAGGCAGTGATTTTAATCTTTATTTAGGATCCACTTGTAGCTAATATTATTTAAATTCTCTATGCCTCCTTATTTTCCTCCCCCCTCTCTTCCTTCTGTCAGCCTTCATCCATTTGCCTTAAAGTCCCAGGGTGGATGAGTCAGTGATTCCAACCTGTATTTGCTTAGATACCAACTCCCTTTTAGGGATATCACTATCATACTTTATCTCAGTAGGCAGTCATGCGTTTTGAACAGTTTTGACACCTGGAACTTTCTTTTATTAGATGTAGACTACTGCATTCTTCTCTATTAAAAAAAAAAAAAAAGCACTGTCTTTGGGTCTGCATTTTAAAAAAATCCAAACCACAAACAACAAACAACACAGTTCTTGGCTGCACAGATATCACCAGTCCAATGAACAGACAGACTGGTTTAAGCTTGTGTGGATCTCTTACTTTCTTGTCAGCTTCTTGATTGTTCATTCATCTTTGGTCACTTGAACATGGGTCTCCTTGCCTTGCTGCCTCTCCCTGGTCCTCACCTCCTCTGCACAGCCAGGAAACCCTTAACACTGGCCCTGCCAGACCTGGTGGCTCTGAGTTTTATCTTGGGTGCCTTGACAGTTTGGAGGGAAGCTAATAGCATGTCTCTCCCTTGCTAAATAAAGAACAAGCTGCAGATATCTGGAATAAGAAAGGCTGAAAAGCCAAAATACCTGATGAGAAGCAGATCTTTTCATGCTGCTGCCACAGCAACACCTGAGTGCTCAAGCAGGCACAAGATGTTTCTGAAGCACCCAAAATGCCACAATTGCTTGATGCTCTGGAGCTGTAACCACATGCCCAGATTAGGGGTGTCTCACTTGGAGGACGTGGGGAGGGAGAGAACATTTTCCACTCTTAATTCTCTCTTCATCTGTCAAGCCAGGAGAAACCTGGAAGGGGAACACATGATGGTGTTGTTTTGTGTTAATTATTTTCTAATTAGCCAAAACATTGAAAGTGCTTCTGTCTCTTTAAAATGGTGTGGTATTTTGTGCTGTGACTACTACCAAATGTGAAGTTATTCGAGTGAAAGGAATAACTCCATGTGTGTTGAGGTGTGGGGTGACCTCATTATTCCTAAATCGGTTCCTGTTGTGTAGCACTCCTTATTCAGCTCTACTCTTTCAGCTGCTCAATTGTTTTTATTTCTGCTCTGGTTATGTAACAGATTTTTTTTTTGAAATGTCAGAATCACGGCAACATAAGTTGGTTAGTTGAACCAACCTGGCAGAAATTTAGCTGCTCATAGATAAGACAATAATAGAGCAATATTAAACAGGGTTTGTGGCTTAATAAGATAAGAAACAAAGCTTAACAGGTTTTACTTTGATGGAAGGCTGTTGATTAATGCAAGGCATGCTTCATTCCCACTGAGGCATCTGGTAAAGACATTTAAAAAATTATCATTTTGCCTTTGCTTGCACAAAGCGCTTCAGAGAAGTACTGTGTTGAAAACTCTGACAAATGGTATTCCTTGTCTGACTGCAGAAGGGCATGTCACGGGGAGTGTTAGTATGCACTCTTCATCTGTGCTTGCTCCAGGGCTGAGGTGCACATCTCCAGGGAGATGCTGCTCCCTTCAACCTTTACGCTTTTCCTGAGGACTGTGCTGTTGGAACTGTTCATCTGAAAGTGGGACACCTGTCCGCTCTCAAGGAAACAGAAGAAGTCTTTCTCAAAGCTCACTCAGTGGGCTCCAGGCAGCCTTGCTGGTTGTACTTAGGGGAGTTTGTTTGAAGAAGGAGATTAGAGGACTACATTGCAAATGCCAGATATTTGTAGGGACCCAGTTTGTGGTGATTGGGAGTGGGGCTGTGGCCCAGCCTCATCCCCAGTGGGCACAGCTGTGAGCAGCAGGTGAGCAGCACTGACAGCAGTGAGCCATGGAGTGCCCAGGTGTGCTGAGGAACCACCAAAGGGAACAGGGGGCACAGGTGCAATGTATGAACCATGAGGGATATAAAAGGTTGAAGAACAAGAAGAGCAGCTGCTTGCAGTCTTCTGAAGTGGAATGGTGTCACTCTGTATAGGCAGACCCCTGAAGCCTTCTGCTGTGGTAAGGTGTTACTCTGTTTGTGTGAGTGCTTAAAGCTCTCTGAAACTATATGATGATATTCTGTGTGTCATGGCCATCTCAACTGTGACCTATGCTGTGGCATATGCTGCAACAGATACTGACAGGTTTTTTGTGCTAACATGAAAGTTTTACAATTTAGACCTCCAGCATATAAGGGGCACATGAGAAACAAGATTCCAACTATGCTGCTTGAGAACTCTCTGTCACCTCCTGAGTAGTTCCTGTGGGACATGTTTCTCTAAATAATGCATCCCACCTTTTGTACCATTAACTACTCATGATAAACTTCCTGGCTCCAGTGGATTTTGCCTGCTTTCATTCTCTGCCACTCTCTCTTGATTTCTTTTACTAGCTTCAATATTCTCCACTGACTACATGTAGCTTTGGAGCGCTTGAGCGAGTTGGTGATCTGAGGGGTTTTTAACAAGCAGGTAAGTTTTCTGACAAAGTCTGCTTCCTGGGTTAAAGGTTTAGTGCCTATGCCAAATCTGTGCTTGCATTAATAACCTCCACATCTACAATTACATATAACAAGCTTTTGTATGTCCAACTGCCTCCATTTCCTGTTGCGTTGAAAATCAAGATGAAATTTGAAGTAAACTAAACTGGCAAGAGGATGCAAAAATTTCAGTTTGGCACTGTGCATGGCATTGCTACCATTTCAGTGATGTAAATTATTTAATTGCAGTCTGCATAAGATGATGTAAAAGCAAAACACACTCTGTGCCTAATTTTTTTAGAGGATTTACATGAACTGGAGTTGTTTGTGGAAGAACAAAGACTTTTTAAATGTCTACTGCATTGCACTTTTCAGCTATTAAAACCTATTTTCACGTAAGAAAACTGAAGGAAAATACTTTTTCTCTTTAAACTTTGCATAGTTTGATTTTGTCACTTCACTTTTTCATCTTTTTTCATTTAATGTTTTGATGTGTAGCAAAAGCTTATGTTTCAATTTTCATCCCTGCTTAAACAGAGAAAGGCTGTGACACTGCAAGTAGGCAGTTTGGGTGTGACTGAGGTAAAGCTGATTCTCAGAAGTTAGAGGGAGAGTAGTTTCTGCCTTGTCATTACCAGATTGCTCACCACTTATCTTTATGCCTGTTATCTGACTGATGCTGCTTCTCTGCTGCTGGTACAAAAAGTCCTTTGATAACCCTGTGTGACAATTAAACACTACTAATTTTCCTCAGCTAGGAGGCCGTTTTGTGGTCATTCACGCTCCTCCAACTTTGATGCTAGATTAAGTAGTCCCTCTAAGAGAGGTTCCTCTCTACAGCTGTGCTTTTCAGTATTGTAATATTCATCTGTTGGTCTCCAGGGTGAATCTTAGTCATGGTGCAGTCAAGTGCAAAGGACCTGAATAGCTGCAGAATGTGCTCAGGCAGTGACAACACCTGAGGTCAGAGTGTTTGCTCAGGTACCTGTGTAGCCTTTCTGGTAGTCCTGAGCCCTATTGTAAGCTCTTGTGGTCTTAATTAATCCTGGTTTGTGGGATATTTGGAGGGATGCTAGATCCAGTGTTGTGCTGTGGGAGGAAGGCTGGGTGAAGTGATTTATTTGCTGAAGACAATCCTGGTCTCTCAGCTGTTGAAACAAAGGAAGTAGCCCTTATAGATGGGTCAAAAAGCCATGTATTTTGTCAGACCAGAGCAATTTCATCTTTCTATTCTCCTTTTTTTTTTTAAGCTCTTTTTAATTAAAGATTAAATTGGGTGAAAGTCATTCTCTTGATTCCTGAGAATGTATCATTAGTGAAATAAAATGTGCCCCTAAAGAAAGAAGTTGCTGAAGTCATTATTACACATAAATCTTGGTATCTCTGCCAAAACAAATCTGTATGAGATGCAACAGGGGAATGTGACTCTCAAACTTTTTATTTTATCTTACTTCCAGTTCAATCCCATTTGTTTGTGTTTCGGGGGATTATTCTGTATGTCAGTATTTGCAATGCTTACAAAAAATGGACTGCTAAGCAGCCTGGGATTCTTCAGTGTTTCCCCACATACACTGTTTTTAATTGACACAGAGGGAGATTTGAGAAATTGGGTACTATTAGATGCACTGTGTACAATAGATTAATTAAAATTCCTCTCTTGAAAGCTTTATCTTCAAGAGTGTCTGCAATTGATATGAAAATGCCAGGGACCTCTGAAACTAGATGACAACCAGAAACTGGTTTTGCATTGAGAAAGCACAGTTTTGTCTAGGTCTTTAAACTTTTTAGTCTAAACACTTTTGGGATACAAAGGCCTAAGCTTAGCAACTTGTTGCTGGTCTTTGGGTAGAACTTGTAAGATGTGATTTTGAGCAAATGCCAAGCAAGATTTGAAAAGGCATGACTAAAACATTTGTTTCCTGTAGGGGTTGTTACTGCATGATAAGCTACCTGGTTCCCAGGGGATTTGAAAATCAGATCTCCCATTTCTCTGCCAAACTACAGATTTGGGAGCCTAGCTTCGCTGGGTATATTTTCCCTTAAGTCCTGGTTGCTAAGGTCTATTTGCCCAAGACTGGCACCACTGCAACAGGAGCTACTGGAGCCATGGGAAGCTCTATCCTGGGCACAGAGAAGTACTGCAGTAGGATTTGGCTCAGCCAGTGTTGACTGAGGACTGCATAACAAAGCCCTTTTAGGATTTATTAAGAAATTTATTGATTTCTATGATGAATTTGCGTCATTGTTGCTTCTTTCATGGCAAATAATGTAGACTGCTTATGCTTGTCTCTCTTTCATGGTATTATAAGATGCTTCAGGAAATACTGCTGTCTAGCATAAATTTTCTTGAAAAATGTAGCCTCCAGATGTCATGGTAGTTATTGACATTGAACTGTTCTTGTCTAGGTAAACACATGGATAATATAATATCAGGATTTTTCTTAATTTTTTAAGAACAACTGCCATTATTCATAGCACCTATAAAGAGTTGCCTAGTAGTCCCAGTATACCGTATTGCCCTTGTGGGAAGGTAATGCTATTTTTGGCTTTGTGGTTGGGGAAAACTGAGCAAAAAACAGTTGTATAAACTAATGTACCAAATGAAAGATCAGCTATGAAGTCTTATCTCTCAATCTGAAATCATCTTGGCCATTGCTAGTTGAAATCTCCCTTAGTGCAGGGAGAGTGCTACATAAGAGCAGAGTGCTGAAATACATGCCCAGCTTAATTTGTAAGGCTGTTCCTACAAGCTTCCTATCACATTACAATATGTCCTTCAGAGTTCTCTCTAAAATCACAACAAAAATAACCAAACAAGTCCTTCTCTTTGGTGATTTCATGGCTTCTGTTTCTTCCTCAGAGAAGATCAAGTCTGAAGTTTCTCTGACCTCGTCTGAAATTGTAGGCATGATCAATTTGTTTAAGAAACCTTGTAAGTACTTGACTGCTGGAGCACATGATGTCCTGTCATTCAAAAGCTCACTGTTAAGTTTCTGTGGCTTAGTCTGGAGCACTTCCAGCGGGGAGCTGGCTGAGGGGGGAATGTGCTGTGCTTCTTGTTTTTGAGTAGGAGCTGCTGCTAATGTATGTGCTGCTTTTGTCCATTTTTACAGCAGGTAGAATAAACCGTGTATGTGTGAAGCACAGTCAAATTCAAACCAGAGAGGTTATTCTGGTTAATGTTTTTGCCCTGAGGCATCACTTGAGGGTTTCTGCTCAACTGTGGGAAACTTTACTCCTCCATTTGTGTTATGTCAGATGCTGTGCTTTACCATACCTTTTGAAATGGTCCTTTCAACTGATGAAAGTTTAGAATTTATGGATTTAAAAATTTAAGAAAATAGAAAAATACACGTTTTTTTATGGTCATCTGGATTATTTTTCGAAGTTTTCAGGAAGTTTGTTATTTTAAAGCTTACTACTGTAGTTTCAATTTTGATGGGTTTTCCTATGTCAGTTCTCACATATCTTTCAGTTGCTCTGATACTGACTTAACATAATTCCATTTCTATTTTTTGCATTGGATTTGCAGGGATTCTTCAACAAATTCAGAATTTGAGTTCAGTGTGAATGGACTGAAGCAGTGTTAAGTTTGTACTTATGTGTAAATAGCAAGCATGCTGTCAAGCAGTGGTGTTGGATTCATGTAGTGGTGTCCTGTTCTCCTCTTTGTTTGGGGGGGTTGGGGAGACGGGAGTTTGGGGACAAGGGGCAATCCAAAGTGTTTATACCTTGCTTTTACTGTGAGATGATGGTTAACACTGTAACGTGACTTAAAGCTTTAGTCTGTTTTCAGATTTCCCCACTATATATCTATTTCAGTTCAGAAGTAAATGGTCTCTCTGTTTCCACCAGATTCCATGATGTTCTGCATGAGCTTGTGGTACTGAAAAGGCATTAGCAGGGGAAAAGATTCTCACTTGATCACCAAGTGCCCTTCAGAGTGAGGCATGAAGCTCCCCTGCCACTGACAGTCAGGTCAAATGGTCTCCCAGGGAAAGAAAGGAGAAAGGAATGTAAAAATAGCCTTCACTTCTCATCAAGTTATTTAATCAGCTCCAATTACAGATTTAAATGATGGAAGTAGTAAGAAGACTTACTTTGCATGTACTGTTGAGGAATTAATGTAGGAAGAAGAGATACAAGTGTTTGAAATACCTGGCTAGCACTCTGTTGTCATCTGTTAATAATTCACATGGCTCTTTCATTTCTATTTTGTTGAGAAAAAGAGAGTGGGCTTTACACAAAGAAGCTCTTAACCTCCTTTGTAAAGGAGTGGGAGTTTAGTGTGTCCATTCAGTACAAAGAAAAGAATTTACTTTTGAGAAGTTTTCAGACTTTTTTAGTTTTCTTTTGTAGGCAGCTTCACCAGTGGACTGTGGGAAGGAAACTCTGTTTCTCATGTGGCTCTTACACTTGTGTTAGCTATTATTAGTTAAGCCTTAACTGAGCTGCAAATTCCAGGCCCAGACTTTCCCAGAATTTGGTGCCTGCTTTTATAGGGAGTCATTTTCTCTACAGTTACCACCAAATAAAACGGTGCAGTGCTGTCTTGCCTTGTACTGGGTTTGTGGTGGACCTCTGTAGAGTACTACCACAGAGGCTCAAAAAGCCCTGGCAGACAGTTGCAGGGGATGAGTCTGATTCCATGTCATTGTGACACTTCTCTGAAAGTTGCTGTTCTAGGAAACCTTTGCCTATAACCACTGCTTTGTGTAATTGGAAAAGGATTAGCTAGATTACATGTGTTTTCTCTGAGGGTGCTTGTGTTTCATGGATGGGATTAAAAGCATAAAGGTGAAGAATATCTACAGTTTGCCAGCATTCCAGCTGGAGTGAGTGATGACATTTCTGCATGCTTTGGTGGTCTTGTTAACAGAACCTGCTTCCCTGCTGGGGCTTTATTTTGTCTTTGCTTTAAGTCCCTTTTCTATTCCAGTATGTGCAATGGTTTCTGAACTCCCTTCTGCCCAACAAACTTACCATGGGTAAAGAGCAACTTTTGAAAAGATCATGCAATTAAATATCTTACCTGGGATGGTTGTTTGCTTTTGTTTCCCTAAGAAGGATACATTTTACAAAAAGGTAAGTATGACTTACCTTGCTCCTGCTTAAGTATTAGCAGAAATCTGAAAGATGAGAATGTGAACACAGCTGATTTATTTATCCAAAATCTCTCTACTTAGAATAATAATGCTTCCTACAGATGGAACATGAAGTTTTAATAGCTCATGGGTGGAGGCAGACACTAACTGTCTCACCTGCTCATTCATAATGAAGGCATTCATCACTTTTGTCCTTTAATATTTCTTTCAGAAAAGCTGGAATGCATGCTCTGCCTGCCTGCCCATGTGTCAGGACTGAATTGCAAATTACTGCTCTGCTGCTTGAGCAGACTGGCTGCTGTTGGAAATGTGACACTCAACTATGTGGAATTCTTTCTGTACCAACCTTGCCATGTCTGCATTCATTTTTTCCTAAATTACTAAACAACTTACACTTAATGAGCTGCAACTAATTAGTACCTCTTGCTTTGCTATACCTGTAAAATTATACTTCCAGTAAAATGCTCCATGAACTAATTACATATCTCAACCTAGCTGACTTTTGTCCTCTTGTTTACTGGTTTCTTACTAGATAGTGAGGTTAAAATCTTGTTATCTTGCTTCAAAGATGCAATCTCTTCATGTTCTTCTCCCATTACAGACTATGTTTAATTCTTATTCTGGAATGCTGTTTCCCTAAATGTGGTGTCCTCTTTATCCTGTGAAGCAGAGTGCCTGTCCCATTTCACAGCATAGCCTAAAGCAGGGATGACCAGCTGCTCTGTGGCCACACTTGCCCCAGCTGATGACTGGGGTGCTGGAGGCTAATGAGAGGCTGACACTGCAGAGGGTGCTGGGGTATCCTGAAGAACAGGTACAGACAAACCTTACCAGTCTGGTGGCATGGTCCAGGAGGGCAGGGCAGGGAGACAAAGCTGTTCACAGTGAGGTCAGCTCCTCAGCACTGACAAGCTCTGTGGCATGGACCCATTCCAGCAGAGGAGAGCAAAGTTCTGGTTTGGCAAGGCTGCCTTGGAGGCTGTGCCCTTGCCCATCAACACCTTGAGGGGCTTACAGCCATCTTGTTTTCCCCTGCTGATCTTGGAACAAAAACTGCTTTCAGTAGAAGAAACAAAGCAAAGTGAGCCCCTTCCCCCTTCAGTTTGGGCTGGTTCTGGTAGAGGCCAAGCGGTGCTGGTGATGCCTCTGTGTGTGTTGCCCAGGACAGAGGTCTTCTGAGCTGCTACTTGGGATCCTGCTCTGCTGCAAGCACTGTGTTCCCACCACGGCTGCAAAGGGTGATGTCTTTCAGAGTTTGTTTCTTGGGGGCTCTGAGAACTTTTCTACGGCAAGTTTTGTGGCAGACAGTTTACTTAAACATTTGCTATTACAAGAAACAGCATTCTGTGCTTCTTTATCTTCTGATCCTTTCTGGGCCCTTGCATACATTTTATAACAGCCACTCTTTCTTGGTCCCAGCTAATTTCAAATCCCTTGGTTAAGGGGCTTTTGGCCTCCTTTACAGTGATGTGCAGTGCATGTGGTGTCCATGCAGCAGTGGACTGCCTTAAGTGCTGCCAGGCTGAAACACTGGCCAGCTGGCAAGGCTTGCAGCTGGCTCTCAGTTGCAGAGATGTATAGATCCCCAAGGCACCTTGAGCAGGAGCAGATACAGGTAGATAGTCCTTTTCTGCTTCTATCCAGCGCCCCCTTGCACTTTGTTCAGAATGTTTATTTAAATAAAGCTGGTGAAAACACTTCTCTCTGCTTTTAGAAGAACTGAGTAAAAATATTGCGGTATTTTTAGAAGCCAGTCAAGTAGGTGTTTATTGCAAAGTAGTAGAAGCTGTAGCTGGGTGGGGGTGGGTCTCTTCTCCCAGGCAGCCAGTGACAGTCTTAAGCTGTGCCAGAGGAGGTTTAAGCTGGATGTTAGGCAGAAGTTCTTCACAGAAGGGTTGGTTGGCCATTAGAATGGGCTCTTCAGGGATGTGGTGGAGTTGCTGTCCCTGGAGGTGTTTAGGGAAAGACTGAACGTGGCACTTAGGGCCACGGTCTAGTTGCCAAGGTGGTGTTAGGCTGTAGGCTAGACTTGATGGTCTCAAAGGCCCTCTCCAACCTAAATGATTCTGTGATTCTGCAAAATCTCACTGCTCTCTTATTTTCTCTTGATTAAGTGGCTATCCAGATGCTATCTGGATTGCCTTGCTGTTAGTGAAGCTTTAGGATACAATGTGGGTGATGCCCTTAGAGGAATCTGTTTACCAAACCCAAGTACAGATATTTTAACATTTTTTAGTCACATCTTTGTGATTTCTGAAGTGGCACCTTAAGTAGCAGCTGCCCTCCTGTTAATGAATATATATATAATATGCCAGATATACGTTATTTGAGAAGTTTTTTTCCAAATTCATCAGTGATCTGCTGTATGCAAGTACATGTCATGCACTCATTTTAATTCATCATTTGTTTGAACATCAATAAACCAGAGATCTCTCAGGTGATGCAGCAGATCAGTTGCCATTAGCTAATTTTCAGTTTACAGTCAGAAACACTTAAACTGTTTATGCAAGTTCATCAGCCAGTGAGCAGATACATGGTAGTATTAACTATGACTAAACCAGAACAAATTGGATTTGTTCAGAGTAATGTTCTCTGCAAGCACAGGATGAACAATCCGTATCCTGTGAAATATGTCATCCCTCTGCCATCAGATGGAGACGTATGTGATAAATCAAACCACACTAAAGCCCAGAATATTTGGAGAATGTCCTATTTTTTTCTGGTGTGGTGTGTTTGTTAATTTTAGGCTTTGTCTTCAACCAATCTACAGTGTAAGAGCAGGAAAAATAAAAGGAGGGAATGTGTTTTTTCTTGCATTTGAGATATATCCTCTGGTGGAAAATCCTGAAGGAAATTATATTCTGTGTTGGCATTACAATGTATTCCTGCCCTGCAACTGGCCCTTTCCCAAGTCTGCTCTCTGATATTTTTACAGTGAGTGCTCTTGGACCTTGAGTTTTATGAGTAGAGCAGGGGTATCAGGTGGAAGGGTGTTTATGCAGGGTGTAAAGAAGTGTGTGATGTCAGAGAAGCAGTTAAGGAGGGGAGATATGTGCAGTTTGGTCAACATGGGCTTCCTCTGACTCTCACTGTGAACTTCACTTAACTGGACAGTCAGGGCACTCAGTCCTGTACCAGGCTGCTTGCAAGGATCCAAAATTTGCTTCAGCAGCTAGGAAACAAGTATTCAGAGCTGCTGAAATGGACCCCAGCTTCCATCCATGCTGGACAGACAGACCCTGGCACTAGTCAGATCCAAGACAGGATTTCTGTTCCTTGGTCTTGCCACTGGACTGGAGCAGCTGGAAGGTATCTGATCTGCCAAAAGAGACCCTGTACAAGTAGCATTTTCTGGAATGATGTTGCATCATGAGACACAGCACTTGGCTGGTCCCTGGGGCTGTCACAGCTGCTGCAGCCCCTCAGAGAACGACAGACACAACCTGCACTCATGGTGTCTTTGCAAGGCTTACAAACCACATACTTCAATAGTTTTCACTCAAGGGCCCTCCTTGATGTCATAGCCTGCAATCCACAATGCATTAAATTCCCTTGGCTGTAGTTATGTTTAGCCATCCTCACTAGCCCATGGGACCTTGTGATTTGCCTGGCCACCTGAGTCCCCTCTGTTCTTTGTTCTGGCATGTAGTAAATGGTAAATAAATTCCAATGTGGGTGAGTGATGTTTCGGAGAAAGCGCTGCCTCCCTTCTCAGTGAAGTTTAATCATGTTCACCTTGTGTGGCTAAATTTGATGTATTTCACCAGTATAATGATGATAATGCTTTGTATTCTCAGCACAGTGAGATGATGTGTGATTAGTGTGATCAGGCACATCCCAGCCTGGCAAATCCTTGCCTGGAACCAAACACACAATGAAAATAAGAAATAGTTTCTTCTCTTTGCTCTTGTTACCTAAAGGCAAGTTGTTTTAAAAGGAAATATCTGGTTGTCTTAGTTCAGGAATAGAGAGAATTGTACTTTTGTGTGTGGGCCATTTTGGATTTGAATAATTTTAGGTGTTTTTTAAATGTTTAGGTTTATAAATGCTTGAGTATCATCTCTTTATGGCTGCTTCTCTTCTCTGTAATTTTGCTTTTTCATGAGTAATTAATTTCATTCTAGCCTCATAAAATAGAACAGAGGGGGAGATTTCATTTAGCATCATATTATGATGGATTTTTCTTCTGTTTTGCTGTTACAGAATTTATAAAGAACCCTTTCTTGGTATTTCTATTTGGGGTAGAAATCTTACTTGGTTGACAGTTTAAATAACACTGCTTCTACTTATTAGTGTTATATGTTAATATACTCAGTGTTAGCCAAATAACTGTGATGGCAAAATACATGAGTGTTCTACAAAGTGAGTATTGTAAGTTTTGTAAATATCAGAAAAAAACTATTCAAGATTTTTTATCTCTTAGCTATTTATAGGTAAAATTTCATCAGATTTCTCTGTTTTCCAGTCAGTAAGTGCTTTAAGTGATGTCTCACTCCTCTAATTTTAATTCTGGAAAGCAAAGGCAAAGCAATCACCTCAATTATATTATTCTGTATATTTTGGTATGTTGATGACAAGACAAGGAATTGAGTCAATTATAAGCTCCTTTCCTAAAGCAGATCTAGTGTTTGAGAAAGTTGATAGAACTTCAACCTGAAGGTTTACAGTCCTCTTCCTATCACAAAAATGTCTTGCTTGCATCTTTTGTCTATGCTTGGACTGGGTGGTGAAGACAACCCAGGCTGAGGGCTCTGGTGTGGATGTGGGAAAACAACTGCATGCTCCTGGTCCTGTCTTTAATATGTTCTTTCTGTGTAAAAGTTGTTTGAGATTTGCCTTTGTGCCTCAGCCTGTTGCCTGCTCACTGTGTGGGAGCAGGTGATGGATAAGGAGCAGCTGGGTGTTAGGTGTGTGCAGTGCTAGTATAATTAGTGATTAATACTGGTGATCAGTTTTATGTCAGTCTGTTTAACTGCCCAAAATCTTGTTTCTGAAATCGCTGGTAATGGTGTTGGTTAAGTGCTGGCTCAGATGGAGCTTTTTTTTTGATAGCATTGCAGTCAATATTAAGACACCAATTCATCCTTCAGCTGAGAGTGGTCTGGGTTACAAAAACTGGCAATTTCTGAAAAAACTGGAAATGCCCATCTAACCCTGGTGCTCAAAAGGGCAATCCAGTGCAGACTGGAATAAGGGGGTGTCAGCAGCAGAGGTGGCAGTGCAGCACAGTGGGGGTCTCTGTGCTGTGCCAAGGTGAGGCTGTGGTGCTGGGAATGGGAGAGGGACAGGAGGAGCTGCAGGTTACTGGCAAGTAGCTGGCTATCCTCTCCTGCTGACATGCCCAAAAGGCAAATCTTGTCCCTGAACAACATGGAGAATACCCCAATGTTCTTCTGCCCTTCCTGAGGAGGATGATAATCTGGGCCTGTGTATGCAAGGAAAGCTGCTCAGACAATGAAAATCCACGTGTTTGTTAAATAGGCAGTTTCCCAGATTCAAGACAGGTGCCCCAAATCTTAATCTGGCCCCAATTTGTGTCACTATCAGAGGATTTGTTTGTCGGAAGGAGCAAGTGAGCCTGGCAGGGTGGTTGGGAAAGGGAAGCATGCAGCAGGAAGGTGCAAGGGGAGCAGTGAGGAGCCAGAGGTGTCCTTGTGCCACAGCTTTGCACAGCTCCAGGAGCAGAGCTGGCTCCCTGGGAGAGCCCAGTGCTTCCAGGCTTTGGGGTGGAACACAAAGCAGGTTCTTCAGCCCCTGTGCTGCTGACTGAAGTTATTTCCTGTGATATTTTGGGAATATGCCAGTCTGGGGAATGAGTGCCATGACTCCTTCTGTCTGCATTGCCCAGTAGAATAAGGAAGTTGAGGTTTGGCTTCCTTCAGAAGTTAAAAAAACCTCAAACACTTAACAGAACTGTTCCCAGCTCCATGCTTCTTTGCTGTGGTTTTCACTGTGCAAACATTGACTTTGGTCTTTGCTTTTTACCAAAGCTTGCTGGAGAATTTGTGATTGCTATGGTTTGTGCAGCTCTTTTCTTAAGATATAGTTTATTTTCTTTATTTTTCTATGCAGCTGCAAACCATGACCGCATGATTTAATTCTGTGAAATCAGAGATCAGCACAAGTTGTTTTAGCTCTTTTAGACACATTCAGTCTGAGGTCAGATTTATCTTGGTTTTCAGGTTGCTCAAATAAGCTACCTGAAATGTGATTCATTGCAAAAATTAGAGATGATCCTGACATTTTAATTCTTTAAATCTGGGGAGGGGAGGTGGATTTACTGCCTTCTGTTCAGCTTTACCCTTATAAAATTTAATTAAGAACTTATTAAATTAATATATCTGTTGGAGTAGTTAATAATTTGCTTAGAATAAGATCCCTTTTACTCCTGTGTTTTCCATATCACTTTATAAATCTTAGAACTTTGAAAGAAAACACACAGGCATAAAGTAATTGTTGGGTTTTCCTCTTCTCCTAATCTTCCTCCCCTTCATTTAGAGCTACATCTAGAACTATGTTGGAACTTTTTAAAATGTACTTTTACTTCATTGTGGAGCTGCCCTAACTCAAAAGGTATATTGATAGCTTCAAGAAAATGCACTAACATCTCTCATGACTGGGGAGTAAGTAAATTCATAAAATGAAAATTTAACTCTCTCCATTTAATCTCACCTATCTAAAATATTCTAGCAGTTCATCTGAATTGCAAATTTAAAATTCATACATGTTTGTCGTTGTAAAATATATTATACTAAACCTGTGCAAAAGTGAAAAAAAATCACTCTGTGTATCTGTGTCAGTACTGCTCTCAGTTTGTGTTAGGCATTAAAAGCAGAAATAATGTATCTAGTTTTGCACCATGATATGAAATTTTTATCCAATAATATTGCCTTTATGTGACATTGACGAGAGAATTTGTGTCATGATGACTCAGTAATATATTATTTAGTTGTTTCCCTTAAAAAAAAGGGAAAAAATACCAAATCCCAACCTAAAATATATTGGATGTATCTGCTTTCTTGCAGCCTTGACTTATTAGCCCCTGGTGATTTATTAGTCTGTGGGCTCTCCAGCCTTCTGCTCGGTCAGTAACCCCTGCCACTCCCTGGAGCCCTTTCCAAAGGAGGACATTTAACTTTTGCAGCAGCAGCACAGTGCTGGATAATAATTATCCTGTGGAGTGGTCACATCTGTCTTCTCACCCTTTCCTGGCTGATCTGGGACACCTCAGCAATAGACCCTGAAGGAATGAGTGTGTACATAATACTTCAGCTCGTTTCTATCTCAGTCCTCCAGCCATCCAGACTTTTTGGCATAACACTCTGACTGTCCTTTGAGGTCACAATACTTCTCTGCTTTTTCTTATTGATAGAACTCAGCTGTATGCTGGTAGCATTTCTGCCTTACCACTGAAGAGGTTTGGTTGATGAGATTCATGCTCTCTTCATGAAAATTAACATTTTCTATGGTAAGACAGTAGTTTCTGTGATGGTGAAATGCTCCTCCTCTCACCAGTGGAAAACTGGAGGTGGTATGGATCTAAAAATCTTCACCAGCGCAATACAGGATTTATTTTGAGCTGGAGAGGTGTGAAAAACTGTTCATATAACACAATCCTTTGCAAGAATGATCTTATAAATTGTGATTGGAGTGTAGGATCCTGGTCTGTCAGCCTGTGGCAGCCTTGAGGAGGTGTAATAGACCTCTGGCAGCTGGGGAGGGGCAGTGGGAGCTGTTTGTCCAGTGCACGTGGCACTCCTTGGACTTTGGACTGCTCTGACATGGGGCCTCAGGGAGGTAGCTTTGCCTTAGAGAGGTTTAGCTTTTCACATGCAGCATGGCCAGGACTTCTTTCAGTCAGGAATTTTCCCATGTAAGAAATTAACCTGCTGAGGGAATTCCATGTTTTACCTTTTTTTTTTTTTCTTCTGAGGAGGAAATAATGATCCAACATCTCTTTATTGCAATGACATCAAGTGTTGAAATCAGCTCTGGAAACCTCAGATAAAACCCAGCACACCGAAAGGGTCTCCCATCATTAATAACTTGAGTTAGTAAGCCTTGCATTAGTAAAACAAAGCTTTCTCTCTTCTGTTACGTAATATTTTGTTGGTGAATCAGAGGCTATTGTGGTCTCTTCCTTTCCAAAAGTCTCACATGCATCACTGCGCCCAGAGCTATAATAAGCAGGTTTTATCTTATTGGGTATGTTCTGCAATGCAGCCCAGCATCTCAGTAACATCTATTGCATTTACTTAACCCTTTCCTAAATGTCCTCACAGGTATGAACTCCACTACCCATTCTAACTGTCCTCAGGATGTGAATTCCAACTTTTTTTACACCCTCTGGCTGCTCACTGTGTAGCCTGTAACTGGAGCTTTCCCCTGGAAGAAGGAAACTCCTGGGCCACAGTAGGGTTTGCTCCTGAAGTTTATGCTAATTTTCTCATACTGTCTCTGCTATCCCCAGCCTACCTCACACATTCCCAACCTCCTCCAAGTCTGGTTGTGTTTTTTGGAGGGCAGTGTCTTCTCTGTCCCAAAGGTGCTGCCTGAGGAAGGCAGTGGGATGGACAAAGAAGGCAGAATGTCAGTGTTAAAACACAGGGTTGGATGAATGAGGCTTTCTGACCTGTAGGACCACTCATTGTGATGCTTGATGAAAATAAAAGGCACAGAAATATAAAGACTGGCTGGGAAGACTTTGATGAAAACTTGGGGCAAAGAGGAGAACAGGAGCTCAGAAATGAAAGGATACTTTTGCTGTAGTAAATGAGACTGAAGAAGTGGGTATTTACTTAGCTCTAGTTCTTCTTAAGAAGAAATGTTTGTCATCCAAACATGTAAAAATTTTTATTTACTCGTCCTCTTCATTCATATCTCTTTGTTGTTTGTAAAGACCGCTGTGCCAAACCTCATGCAGTGGAAATTAATTCCTTTTACCTTCTAGAGGGTATTTCCTTGTTGTATCAAGAGAAGTGTCAAAGTAGCTCTTTCCTTGCTCTGGATGATAAAGCACATTATGTGCTGCTTGAACATTAATAGACTCTATCATGGTGATTCATGAGTGTCTTTAACAGCTGACTACTTATGGTTTCTGTGGAAAATACAGTCTTTGGGAGGAAGAAAAGCCACAAAAGGGATATTTTTTTTGTGGAAATGTTTTTGCTTCTGCAGATGGCAAGGGAAAATAGATATTTCTGGAAAGCAAGGTTTGGTCTTGCTGTGTTATGGATACTTTAGGTAGTATTACTAGTTTATATCAGGTAATCCAAGAATACCTCATCCTCTCTGGGACAAAGTTTGCAAGAAATAGTATCTCTTGTAAGATCACCTGATACTCCTGGAAAAACAGGCAAGTAATGGCCCACTATTTTTCCTTTGCTTTGCCTAGGTGTTTCATTAGACCATTGGGGCTGCACCAATTGATACCTTTGATACCTCAATCTTGTTTTCATTTAATGTTTCTCAGGTATTGGTGTTCTGTCAGGTGATATTATCTGTGTCAGCATGGGACTATTGCACACTGTCAGCTTTATGACTGTTATTTGCTATCACTAAATGTCTCACAGAGGTGAACCCGTTTCTGAGAAGTTACATTATTGAATCTGAGCATCACTTGTTTTTTTTTTTTATGTCAGTCTTTATTCCTTGTGTGTTGTCTTAAATCTTTCCTTGGGTTCTTTCGTGTTTCTGCCTGTTTTGTATATCTGGACTGTGTCCATCAGCCCCAGCTACATATGGAAGAGAGAACAGTGGATTGAGGGCAGGTAATGGAGGCAGAAAATGTCTGGAAACCAATTTTTGCTGTGAAATCAGATGTGCTACCACAGGTACAGGAGCTCACACCTATTTTAAAACATGGGAACATGGTTAAGCAGAGCAAAGCGTGCTCTCTTCTTCCTTGATCCCAAACAATTTCTTTCCCTTTTCTGGAGGAGTGGAAACACCTCTCCAAGGAGTGCTGAAAACTTACCAGCAAAAACAAGTATCTCTGGCATCTCACAGAAATGGATGTAGAAATGGAGATGTGGGCTGGGTGGGAAAGCTGGAAGCAAGTGCCAATCCTAATTTGCCCAGAGAAGCCCTATGCCATTAGAACAGACTGGGCAAGGGGGAAGGAAGGCAGCTTTTTGGTGGGGACCCGAAAAGCAAGGAAGTTTTTGCAAAAGCCTGCCCAACCCAGGGCTCAACAGGGCACTGCTTATTGTAATGGATACACCCTGAGGTTTTTTTTAAAAAAGCATCAATAAGCATTCCATTAACTTGTAATTGAGGTGTTTTTTTTAATTGTGATACTGGCAATGTGTACCGTAGCAGCCTTTATCTGTTGTAGAGATGCAATGAGAAACGTCAGTCAACCCACCCTCTTAACAATACCTTTCAATCTCCTTTTCCACCTTGGCTGCTGTATTGTGCCTGCAGCCCAGTTACCCACTTGTCCTCTCTCTGCCACAGTGCTACATCCATATGGATTTCCATTCCCTAAACCCATTATAGAAATATCGATTCAATTAAATAATTAATATTCTCATTAATTTAGTTTATTACACCATATTTTATAGCCATTAAATTCACTGACAAAGAACACATAATTTTGGAGACAGCTCCCTGTGCCGTATCTCATACTATGAGAAGTGTCATAGACAGGCCATTGCATTTCATATAATGAGCAAAAAATTTCTGTGAAGTCTTTACAAATCCCATTTCAAAACCGGGGCTTGAAAAATCTTGGTCATTATAACTTAAATTTAAAATTGGCACTATGAATCCTGCTTCTATTTTTTTTTACCCCTCAACAATCATCTTTCTATCCACCAGCTGATGCATGTGCTTGGTCAGCTCTGCTCAGAGAGGACCTGCACCCCAGGTTTCCTCACCCACACTGCTGTGAGTGCCCCAGCACTGCAGCAAACAGGAAAAGCTGCAAGGAATCAACACCCTGTTAAATATTTAGGTGTCTCTTCTAGGATTAGGTGAGTCTTTCTGTTTCTCATGTTAAGTTTGCTTTGCTTAAGAACTGTTTTTTAGTTATTTCCAGGGGCATTGACATCTCCTCTACCCCGTTCAGTGACATAACCTCACCCTGCCTATTGCCTGGAATACACTGCTCACTTCCTTTCCAATAATCTAAATCTCTTCTCTCTATAATCATGGTAGTTGAGTCTTTATTTGGCCTGTGCTTGTGTTGAGGATTCTGTGCTGTTTTTGAAAGGTATCACAGCCTGGGAATCCCAATGGAATTGAGCAGTTTAACTGCAAGCTATTTTATGGGGAGTTTTCAGCTGGCGTGTCAATAAGGCTTTGCCAGCTGGAGTCCAAAGGCTGTGCCTGGCTTCCTGGCAATAAAGGCCATTGCACCCACCTTCATCCATCTTGGAGAGCATGAAAGAGAGGCTGTGAGAGGAGAAGCTGCTCGCCTCTCTCACTGGGAGTGGAGGCACCATGTGCTGCCTATGTGATGCCAGCTCTCTCTGCTTTAACTGGCTCTGTGTTACACACTGCATGTCTTTGTGCATCTGACAAACTATATGACAGGTTACAGATTATTCTAATCTGCTCTGCTACTCTTCTGGTATCTGAGAAGGGAGCGCCTACCATATGTGCTGTGTTATCCTGGCTAGTGTATCCAACCTTGTTTATCTGTCGCCTTCGCACCTTATGTTGTTCTGTGATTCAAAACTGGTTTACTGTTAACTGTTTACAGGGATTTGAACAAGACAGACTTGTCAAACAGACAGCAAAAAAGATTTAATTGGTTATTTCCCCTGGCCTCCTGGGGCTGGATCTGTAGGATTCCATTAAAGTGATTAAGGAGAGAAGCAAATGGCACATGTAAGCTGACTTGTCTCCTGGCTCTTGCAGCAATTGTCCTTGTTGCAAGTTGACACCATTGAATGTCCCAACTTTCATCCTTTGCTATCCCACTTTTTTCTCTCAGCAATAGAGATGGTCAGAAGGGATGAGCTGTATTTGAGAATTACAGACTCAAAAAGCTTTTGTACACAGAATTGCCTGCTGCATTGCTGATGTTTTGAATACTTTTTTTACTTGTTTTACTGTTACAGTAAAACACCCCACATTCATATCTTCCTCCATAAGATCTTGTGAAAAATTCACATAAACAGACTTTGTCTTAGTGGTCAGGCATTCCATCCTTGGAAACCTGGAAGGATGGAGAACAACCTGTGCAGGGCGGGGTGTGCATTGAGTGAGTCACAAAGCCTGGTTTAAAGAATTCATGCTTGGTAATGTGACAGCTGTGATGATGGGTGTGCAGCAAGGAAACAGCTAAGGGACATGTTAAGTCACATGGGGAAAAGCAGATCTTGGCTGCAGATAAGTGTGTTGGTTTTCACCCGTTTTGATGAAATGAAAGCTGTGTTGACCTGTTACATTTGTTCAACACTAGGCTCATAGCTGGTGAATCAGTGCTGCAGATTTAGACTCAATGAGGCAATTCACAGTTATATCTGAAGATCTCAAAAAGAGGAGGGGACAAGAGTAATGTGGATGAATGACATGGTGAGAACCTTTTAAAAAATGCTGTAGTTGAATTTACTGCATTGATCTATGCAGTAAATTACATTAACCAGCAAAACTGGCACAATGCAGCTTTCCCTTTTGAAGAAAGCTGAGGAAACAAGCAAGGTGAGAACTCTGAACAAATAGCTCTTCTACCCAGTCTTGTCTGGTACTGATGCTTTCTGTCCTGTATGCTCTACCATTTGATGTTTTGCAGTTTCTCAAGTGCTTAAAGGGTCAGAGCAGCTGTGCCCAAGAGCAATAATTTCTCTCTTTCTCTGCATGATTGCCTGCCTGTCTTTTAGGGGTTTCATATAGGAATATATTCTATTATATATAAATACATTCTACATATATCTATTCTATTATATATAAATACATTCCACATATATCTAAAGTCAGAACTGAGCAGCAAGCAATTGGTCTGGCTGGAGACATGAGCTGGTCTGCTTATGGAAAGCAGGGCTGGGGGACAAGTAATCTTGCATATATCCCATTTTCTTCTATATTGGTAAAACTGCTGTTCCTGTTGTTGCTTTTCTCATCTGCTTATTATGAGTCAGTGGTTCTAGACTGGAAAATTCTGATGCTGGGCCTGAATTTGAAGTTCATAATTCAGCTTTTTATCTTTATGCTGCTACTCAGATGCCCTGATATTTTAATGAACTTGCACAACTGCTGTGTGTTCTGACTGTCCAGGAAGAAGAATTACATTTGTGTGAACTTCTTATGGATCTGTGAAGGCAGTGCAGAATTACTATCTCTTGTGTCTTTGACTCTGTAGTTTCAATGTAGATTTCTTACTTCATCCATAATCAGGTACAGATAGGTGAACTCTGTGTAAGTTTGATGGGTTCAACTCAGGCTCTCTGGTACTATGCTGGTTTGAAAACTTACCACTGGAAGTAGCCAGGTCAACGTATGCTTGGGCACATTTTTCCCTCTGAGAACCCCAAACATATTCCTCCAGTGAGTATAAAGGTGTATTTCCCAGATGTGGCTTTACCCTGCTTAGGTATAGCAGAGTGGAGTGTAAAACCCAAGGTGGAACTGGAGAATGCTATTGCACTACAGAAGGTATTCCAGGTTTCCTGGTCAAAAGTTCCTACATGCATGTACTTTACAACCAAACCAGGGCTTTCTGCTGAGCCCCAGCCCACAGGAAGAGCAGAGCACTCTGAGGCAGTGTGTATACAGCCTGTGAGAAAAGAGATACAGGAATGTAATTAGCTCATTAAAATATTGGCCACGAGTAAAACATGCTGCTGCTCAAACTAGATTATGATAGGAGGCTCAATGTTGGGGTTTAAAAAAAAAACCAACAAAGAAAAAACCCAACTAGCTTGTTTTAAGTAGATTTAATGCAAAATTAAGGTAAAGCCTAAGAGGAATACACTGCTTTAACAGTTATTATGTTTTATGTATTCTTTGATTCATTCTAGCCCTGAGAAATTAACCCGTTCTTGACAGTGGTTAACAAGAAACTCATGACACTTTTTTTTAATAGGTGGGAGAATAGTAGTTTGAAGCTGCCTTTATTTTTTCCAGCCACTGCTGGAAGAAAAGAGGTTACTTTTTTCCTGGTTAACTTTTTTATTTCTTGTCCCTGTCTTCATGTATGTTTTGTGGTTCTGCTGTGCTTTTTTTTGGTGTAGCTTTGAAAACTTCAGTGTCTCAAGGGAGAAATGCTTGGCCAAATTCTGTCCTCAGTTACTTGTGGGGGAAAAAAAACCAGAAAATGTATTGACTTTGTTGATATAAAGCTGGATGTTTATTGAAGGAACCCAGTACAAACTAACAAAAATCTGTCCTGTTCTCTTTGTTCATTTGTAATTTGACTTGTCTAGTTATGAAGCCACATAACTATAACACAGCTGTTTGTTTTCAATTGCTTTCAGTTCAAGGCAGAGGATCCAGCCCCTTCCAAAGGGTAGTGACCAAACCAGCGCTTGCCTTTTTGGTAAAACGATCAAAACTCTGGTATAAAATCTAAAACCACTGCAGTGTTACGCTGCGGCTTTGCCAAATTATCCCTTCTGCCGATCCAAACGTTTGGCTGCAGATCCTTAGAGGCGAGGGCAGAGGTTTGAACGCTCCTGCCTTTGCTTTGTCAGTGTGACGCGTCCCCGGCGGGCTGCAGCCCGGCATTTCCATGGCGAGCTCCGGGCTGCTCCGGGCCGCTGCCCCGCTCTTTGCCCCCGCTCCGCCCGCCCGCCGCGTCCTCAGCCCCGCGCCGCTCTCTCCTGTCCCCCGCAGACAAGAAAAGGGCGGGCAAGTTCCAGCCTTTCAAGAAGCTCTTCGGCAGGAGGAAGAAGAGAGAGCCCGCCTCGGAGTGTGAGGAGCCCAAGCTGAAGCCCAGCCAGTCCTTCGGCAGCATCTGCAACGGCGCCTTCTCCTCGGATGAGGAGCCGGGCAGCGCGCTGAGGTAAGCGCCCCCGCACCGCGCACAGCGCTGCTTCCCCCTGCTCCTAATGGAACCGGATCTGGATTCTCCCTCTGCCGAGTGGCAGCGATTTGTACATTGCTTGTTAGGAAGCGTGTGCATCTCTCCTTCCTCTGAACGTGACACCTGCTGCTTTAGACCTCAAAATCTCACTACTCAAGGGGCACGTGTGCTGCTCTGCAAATAAGAAATCCCAGGGGGAAGCAGAAATTAATTTGAATCCAGCTCTGTGATTTAACAGGTGAACACCTGGGCAGAGGTATTAACGGCATCCCTGTTTTTAAAACTGGGAAAAGAGAAACTTGAACTGGCTGTTACAGATGCTTGATTGCATACATTTCCCTGCAAGGTGGTATCTTTGGGTTGGGAGAGATGTATCCTTTTTCACTCTATCCCAGATAATTTTTGTGTTGTAATTGGGGTGAACAAACAGGCTGCTTTTATTTTGAACCAATTTGAATATAGAGTAGAAGAATGGAGAGAGGCACCTGCAAATCAGATCATGTTCCAATGAGAATGGAGGATGACAGAAGGACAGCACGAGATTTTTCTGCGAGGATGGTGAGAGTAAGAAACTGTACAAAGTAAAAAAAGTCAGCAATCTCTGACTAGGAACAGGAAAAAAACCCCAAACCAAACAAATGCAAACAAACAAAACTCAAACAAAACACCCCTTATCCCAGTAGCAGCAAAGCCCCAAGACCAGGTGCACGAACTACTAGAGTCAGTAATACCTGTTTCACTTTGCAACTGCTCCTCTCAGAGAGGTTAGCTGACTCCTGACCAAAGCCTGCTGTTTTGGAAGAAAAGGAACTGTTTGCACTGGGGGGTGTATCTGAAAGTATAACAAAAAACTCTGAAAGGGTAAAAAAACTCTTCCAAATTGAGAATGAAATGTGTATTAGAAGCATCAACCTGAACAGTATTTCTAATGGTGACTATGAAAATATTATTTTAAAAATTATTTGTTTGGGGGATTTTTTAGCTCTTTATTCCATTCTGTGAAATTCCTTGAGTACTAGGTTTCCTTTTGGTTTCTGTGGCGTAGTATTGTACATCTCTGTTGCTCGTCCCAGCTTTTTCAGAGAATCATTCCTGAGCAGTGCCACGCTGTAGCTGGAGGTGTGACTGACCCCTGCTGTGGTGCATTACCTGAGTGCACGATGCCAAGGCACTGTAGGAGGTTTTAGTGCCTCTTCCCTCACGAGCAAACTAAACAGCGTCATCTCGCTATCAGGGATTTCCCACTTGGCATAGCTGAAAATGCAGTGCTGCACCCAGAAGCAAACAGTGATATGGGAACTTTTCCTGTTCCTCAACAGTGACATGAAGGTGTGGCAGACCTTGTTTAAGACTGTCAAATGTTTGCATTTTTAAGCCTGTTAATTTTTTCTAATTAGCAAAAGCATTGAAAGTTAGCTTCTGGTGGAAAAATCAGACTGTACAATTTAGATCAGAGGAGATTGCCAAATGTGAAGGGTCCCATGTCTCATCTCAAGTGGAAGATTTCTTTCTGCGATTCCTCAGAGGTTTTAGCCTGCTAGAAATACTCAATACTCTGCTTTTCCTGTCAGTTTTTGTGGTGCAAATGTGGGTGGGATTTGGCGATAATTTTCAGTTCGCATGTTTCTGCCACGTTACTCACTTTACAACAAGCATAAATGTTCAGTGCAGTGCATTTGATTGCTTTAGGAGCTTAGTTTTGCCACTCCAGTCTGTTTTCAACATGTCTTCCCTCCATTATATTTTTTAGCCTCTACTGTAATTTCAAACACTTAAGAACTGAATGCAGAGAGAGACAACTTGTAAACAACTATGTGTATTATTTTAGTTAGACAGCCTAACAGTAAATGCATTGCCATACTTTCCACTACTCATACAGAAACAGACTAGAGCAAATGCAAATGACTAGTAGTATATTTACATAAGAAAAATCCTGAGAACTTTTATAAAACCATTTTATTCAAATTCTTTAAGAATGTGCAGCAACCACACATTAAAAAAGCTTAATAAAAGTTCTAATTTTGCAATAAAAGCTCAGGGATGTTCCCATTCCTTTAATAAGCTATATTTCTTCCTCAGCCTGCAATGTACATGAATTTGTTATCCAGAGATGTGTCCTGTGGACATTTAGCTTTGTTCTGGGGAGAGGAGATGGTTGTTTTGAAAATATATTAAGGGAGGAAGCTGCTTCAGGAAGGTAGAGACAAGCAAATGAATGAGTGTAGGCTAAAGAAGACATCTGTATCGCTTCCAAGACCTAAGCTAGGGTTTCACCTAGTCCTGTATTGGCTTACAAGCCTGCTCACAGCTAACACCTGAATCTCTAATGGAGACTGTGTGACTGGGTGATGCAGACATGCCCGGAGCAGAGCAATTTAGGTAATCTACATGTGGTGTAGATTGACTAGCTGAGTTGGAAGCAGCCTGAGAGATCTGCCTGTCCATCCTCTCTTGCATCCTGGATTCATCAGATGCAAATAACTTGCTTGGTATCCTGATGTATGCACACTTCAACCTCTTTATTCATCTATGTTGTTTTGCAATACCCAGGTGGGAGGTTTCCTGCTGCAGGTTGTCTGACTGCCTGGAATTCCTTTTCCCATTTCTATATTGCCTTTCTGGAGTTTACAAAGTTTAAACTGTATTCATTGACTTTCTGTCCTAACCATAAGGGCTGGGAGATAGAAGTACTGACTACAAGAAATCTCCACAAGTTTGCAGAGCTTCACTGAAGTCTCCAGAAGCTTCTGTTCTGAGGCCGTGATTTGGCATGTTAGAAGAATTTGTACTTGTCTTTTTTTGTCACAGTTGACAAATTCTCAACTTCTGAGCAAGCATTGTGAAGCCAGACCTGAAAGGGTACCTGTGCAGTGCCCTACTGAAGTTTGTCATTCTGGCTTGATGTGCAGAAGCAGTGGGAATTAAATTTCTCTTATTGGGGGTACAGTAGGGTACCTTTCCTTAGGCTGAATGCAGTATTCCAGAGGACCTGCAATTAGACCTGTTGGGTGCTTAGGACTCAAGTGTGACAACATTGACCTTCCAGGAAAAAGTCTCTGAGCAAACCTCAGTGTCTAGACAGTGACTCCCACAAAAATGGGACCCCTTTACTTGCAGCATTGGGCAGTTCTGCGTGGAGCAATCTAGATGAACAGCAAAAAGTGATCTGTCTACCCACTTGGAATGTCAAAAGCTCCCAAGAAACTTTCTGTCACATCTGATTTTCATACACTGAGTATCTTTTTTTTTTCCTGTGTATTAACTGTGTTTCTGCAATTGGCATTTGCCAGTCCCTATTTCCTTTCTAAGTACCTCGTTTTGAGTGCCTTCTTGACTCCAGTGCAAGTGCCTTATTGCTGTGGTATTTGGTGTCCACCTTCTCCTGAAGACTTAATCTTATCAGAGCTCTGATTTAAGCAAGTATCTCTTCAAGCCCAAGCAGAGCAAAGCAACACAGAGACACTGTAAGAAATTTCATTTTGTAAACAAAACAAGCTTGAATTTTCCTTGTGTGTGTCAGCTGACATGCATACACCTGGAAAAAGTTTCTTATTTCTGGGTTATGAGGTGTATTGAGGATGTTCCCGGATAGAAAAGGTTATGGCTGCAGTTTTCCATTTGCATGGCTTTTTAAAATAAATTTTATTACAGGTTTTGGTGAAATTAGAGTCGTTTCTCTATTTTTGTAATTTATATTGCAGCAGAGTAGCACAGAAATAGGAGCCACAACCACCCTATGAATGGCCATTTCTGATGTGTACTCAGTAGCACGTGGCCAGAGCAGAGGAGTAGGGAAAGCCTTCCTGAAGTGGTTCCTGGTGTCTTGAGAGAACATAAGGCTAACATCACTCAGTGTTTCTGTTGACCTTAGCTTTTCTTGACACCTCAACTCTTGACTTTCTCCCTTCTATTACAAGCTTGCTGAAGTCTTTGTGCTCCAGAAGTTTTCTTCTCGGGTGTGTGATCTAGGACACTTTACTACTTGCTCCAATTTTATCACTTAATAGAAATTTGCAGTAAATGCCATTGGCTTGCCTCTTGTTTTTCCAGCTGCTACTTGAGTGCTAAGATGCCTGTAGTTTGTATGTGATCCTGAGAGCCCTTCAGTAGAGTGTGTTTCTGCAAGCCCTGACATTTTCTATCAGGTGCTGCTCTGCTTCTCCTTTTTAACTTGTCTTTTGTCCTCAGCCCTGACTGTGACCAGCTTCATTTTCACCTCAGTAATCCCAGAACTGTTTTCACTCTGGTCTTCACTTCTATCACACAGGCTGTCTTGCTGTATTCTCCCTGGAAGGTTAGGCTGTCTCACTGCCCACTTGTCCTCCTCCCTGCCTCCCTTTTGGATGTTTTTGTTGCACTCCTAATCATCACGTACTTCATTTCCTTTCAGATTCTGCATGACAACTGTAATTTTCAGCAGCTGGTGAGATCTAGGGCTGGGCTCTGAATAAAACAAAATTTTCACCTGTAATATAATGTACTGTCTTATTTCCTCTTCCTTTCCTTCCTTATCAGCTAAATGCAGTTTCTATATAACACCTATTCCTGCCAAGGCTATTGTAGACTTTTCACTTCCTTTTCTGTACATTTTGCCCCATTTCAGGGCAAATCCTACATAAACATATGCTGCTATTTGACCAAATAGTGTCACATGCAGTGGATTGCCAGGTCAAATGTGAAAGCTGGACCATTTAGAGCCCTGGTCCTTTTACTAGTCTGCATATTTTTATGCTAACTGGTGGATTATTCACATCCCCAAGCTGCATTAGGATCCACTTGCAGAATTACTGTAAACCAGCATCACACTTTTCTTTGCACATGCTGACACTTCCTGAGACTAGACAATTAATGAATAAAATTCATTTGTTGAGGACTATGCAGTCCCACCTGTTTATCTTCTTGTCAAACAGCAGCAAAAGCTGAGCCACTCCCTCAGGGAAGGGAAGCAGGACACCAAGGGGATTCCACAGCAGAAGGGGTCTGTGATCATGCTGCAGGGCCAAGGGCAAGCCAGGAAAATGGTCTGCAAGCTGAGATCTGGATCAAAGGCCTTCGTGACCAGGCACAGTTTTGTCTGAGCTGCAGACCAGCCCTTGTCCAGCATGGCTCAGGTAGGGACCAAAGCCTCAAGTGCGACCTTAAATAGAACTCCTGGACCTGTGTGTGCAGGTGGAGGCTCCAGATGAGGCTGATCAGGGACATTAGAGCTTGTCAGTGCACTCAGAGCCTTGATACTTCCCATGGTTAATTTTTATGCCCCAAATTATAATAATTTTAGTTAAATTGTTAGCATGATGCATCAGCTACTTAAAGCTAGGCTTGATCTGTACTTCTAAGAAAAATAATATTATGGGAAGTTCATAGGTTCCAGGTCCTTTGATGACACCAGGCTGGAGCTTTGTGTTTAGATAATGCTGTGTGATATCTTTGAAAAGAGCAGGGATACTGAGTGTGGCTGCACAACTGATTGTTGGCATCAGGGGAAGGGTGCTGTGTTCCCAGGGTTAGTGCCCTGAAGGTGATATGAATATATATTTAGACCCAATGCAGAAATGAGCTCTAAGTTTACTTCATGAAAAAAATTTCCTGTTGAAAAAGTCTCTCTTTTGTCTGTTCAGATTGTGAGGCCCATGTTTGTGGGTTTGTTAATGCAATGAAGTCATGTGCTGTCTGAGCACAGCTCTAACTCAGAATCATGTTGCAGCATGAACAATATTCCCCATCCAGATGTGAGTTAGAACCAAAACCCTCCTTCCAGCAGATGAAAAAGAGGACACTAAAAATATAGCTCAGAATTACAATCCATTTTCCTCTATTACAGTACTAATGCATCTCTGGAATGACTAGAAAATGCAATTTATGTTTTTCATCTCTAGCTGCCCTGGAGACATTCATGGGAGATGATATAAAAAGTTGAATCAGATTTCTTTTTTAAAACAAAACATTAAGTAGAGGCAACCTATAACTGCACTTGTCATTTCCTTCAGGCTATATTCTGAGAAGTGATTCTCAGTTTCCTTTGAAGAGATTAAATGAAGGGTCAATACCTGGCTAAACCAAATTCATTCTTGCTTTGCATGCTTTTTAAATTTTTATTGTCTAAAAATGGCTTTATGTTAAAAAGTTGACTTTGATGTTTGATGATTACAGAATTGGTTTTTAATGAAAATCTAAGAGTGAAAGTCATGAGACTCTGGGTTTTTTGGGCTTGGTTTCTATAAACATAAAAGAACAGAACAACTCATTCTTTCCCTTTATTTCCCAATGTCTATTTCTAACTCTTTAATATCAGAGTGGGAGGAACATTTATGACACACCAAAGAGGCAACTGGTGGTGTGAGATTTCTGAACTTCAGTAATGCATGGGATTATATAAGAGCTGAGGTCTCAGTATTCCTTTCTGGAAAATCTTCCACTTTTTAAAGGATCACACATTTGTCTTTAAGAGAAGAAATAGCCCTGGAGAAAAATGGGGTCTAAAGCCATCATAGCCACCAGTGTCAATACAGTAATGTTGTGCTCTGTGCAAAAGTGTCCCTGCACACACTCTGGTGTAGTTAAGGGTGCAGTCCCATGGGAGTAAATGTTTAAATGTTGACTGATGTCTGACTCTTTCCAACAGCTCTCTAGATACGCAGCTAGCATGGAAACTTGTGTCAGGATTTGCTCAGTCAAACCAGGAATTTGTGTGGATTTTTGAGTTCTGATGTTTAGGGGAGATCTCCCCTGCCACTTGGTTATTCTAGTTACCAGAACATTTCTCTGAATTGTTTTGTGTGAACAATGACCACTAATAAGGCACAAAAGAGGTGATGGAGAGGAGGATAAAGAGACTGAGGTGATACCTCACCCAGTCGTAACTTGAGGTCCCTAGAACTGATGGAAAATTGCATCCTAAATAGATCCATAGCAGTGGATGGCAGAGAGAGGGTCCAAAGAGGGTCTCTGTTTGCTGCATGTCATGGGACAAGAGTAAGACTTTTCCTGTAGGCTCAGGGTGGTCCCATTCTGCTGTGAGAGATTTGTTTCACATTTCCTAGTTTCTTAGCACACACAGACACCTCAGCAAGGATGAATAATGATAAAGAGGTAAAGAGCAAATGGAATTTAACTTTGCTCTCAGTATGAAAAATTAGTTTTGAAAATTTGTGTACTGCAATTGAAACTGGAACATGGTATTTGGGTTGCAACACATCTTCAGAGAGAACGCATTTAAGGATTTGTTAAAAGTGCTTTGTGTTTTGATATAGCACATCCATAATTCATGTAATTTAGTCAGGTTTCTGAAAGTGAGTCAGATGATGATTCAACTATTTTCAGCACAAACAGCCTCTGAAGTGTCATCAGTGGAATTATCAACAGAAGTGCTCATGAACTGCTGCCCCTGTTTTCCCACGTCTCTCGGAAGTGATATGGCAGTTTGAAACTGTAATACCTTCAGCCATGGCTGCGACTGTAGCTCACATCTCTGTCATGCTGTGAATTTGTTGAAATCCACTCCTGGTGTTGACAGGCCTTTTAATTGAAGGGAGAACAGTCTGTAGATGTGGATTGTGAGGATGTTATTGTATAAAGACTTCTGAGAAAAACTTCAGAGCTGGGTAGCAGCAAAGGAAACTCAATTATTCATACTTTATTATGACTTAAAAGAAATCCAATCTTTCCAAAAGTAGAATGTGAGCAAAGTGAAAAAAAAGCAGTGGAAAAGGACCTTTGTGATATAATCTGTCAAATTCACAGCTGGGAAAATGTGAAAGGGTTGTGGGCTCGAAGAGAGTAAAATAAGAGACCTTTCAGAAAGTACAAGCAGCTTGGAAATCACCTTAACTGCCATTTAAACTTGCCTGTAAAAGAAACTAGGTTACTACAATGTGTGAATATCTTTTTTTCCCGATGTTCTTTAGCCTACATAGATATTTAAACAAAATTCTTAAACTATTTTTACCAGTTGTTGGACATGTGGCTAGCAGAATTGCTCATTCACCCACTGAAATATTCAGCATATTTGCAAAGCATTTTGAAAGGATAGGGTAGAGAGCAGTCTGGCATTAATTCCCTGTGGGGTTTCTTGTGACTGTTTCATGTGTTCTGGCAATTTGGAGTATGTTTTATTATCAAGTCAACAAGAAAACAAAAATGGAAACAAAGCCTTTCTGATGTGCTTGTCCTCAGCTGTATGAGACAAAAATGTGTGTGCCTTGTAACAAGGGGACAGAGAGAGGGAGAGAGAGAGCAGTTGGTGTCTGGGAGAATGCTGGAGATGCTATAAATGCTTAGCATGGTCCTAACCTGCCACTGGTACCATTGTGGGCACTTGACAAAGACAGGGCTGGATTTTCAGTGGTGATGTACTTATGGTTGCAGGTCACATGGAGCTGCCAAGCTGCTTCATGTGACCTGGTGTCCCCAAAGGAAGCTTTGAATGAAATTTTTGCAAGCTTGCAGGCAGGAGGAGAGACTAGATTCCTATAAGTGTCCTCTGCTCTGCAGATGGGTGGGGAAGATTTTCACTCACAGCCACGTCCCAGGCAGTCCACCAGAACTGACCTCAGCAGTTGCTCTTTTCTTCCATTTCAGAGATTCAGGTTTTATCAGGCAATTCCAACAGAGTTTTCCTGCCATTGGTCAACTGCAGTTTTGGGGTTTGAACTGCTGGCAAATCCTCTTCAGTTTCAAAGCTGCAGGTTGGCTGCTCCCAACTTCAATATTAACAATTCATTAGTAAGGTCAAGAACAACTTCCAAACAAGTCGCTGCACTCTTTGGTGCATGAATTGCAACCCTTCCCTACTAATTAGTTGTAACAAACAGCACAAATATACATGAGGTGTGTGATTTTAAGTATGAGAAGTCCAACCCACTGGACAGCAAAAGGGGTGAATGGTGTTGTATGCACAGTGAGTAGCTGTGAGACACAGCCCCAGGCATCTGAGCCACAGCATAGCTGGAAAAATGCTTGAGAAAGGATCCTCTCTGGAGAACAATATGACCTGGGCCAAGCATTCCCAGCAGATAGCTCAGAGGTAAATAGCAAACAACCAGTTCCCACTGGCCTTGCCTTCTGCACCTGCAGCAGGCTTACACATTGAACAGTGCAAATGCAGGAGGGATTGCCATGGGCTGGTTTGTCAGATTTTGCATGTGCCCTTCCCGCCTTGTTGAATGCAAAGGTCAAACAGACCTACACAATTATATGAGAAAAGCCAAAACTTTCACACTGTTTCATGTCAAAGCATTAATTTGCAGACCTGCTAGGAATTTGTCTCTGTGTAAGGGACACTTCTCAAGTTGTGGTTCGCTGTTTGACTCCTGGCTGGCCAAGCAAGGCAGAGGTATTCAGTGCCATGCAGTTTTCCCACAGCTCTGTGTACAGACTGAGTCACCGTGATTCGGTATAGAAACCTTTTTAGAAGAGGGTTTAAAAATATAATTGTATGGTTTCTCTAACAAAAGGTTTCTAAAAGAAACTTCAAAGGTTTAACCTTTAACAGCCAGAGGTAACCGAGTTGCGGGTTTTATTAAAAAGAATCTAATGTAGAGTATAGCATCAATTAAATGTTCCTCTTCTTCCGTGGCTAAAAGTGCTGTGGAATGTTGACCAGCTCTTTGCCTGATTGTGTGTTGGTTTGTTTCAAATTAAGCATGTTGCTCAAATATTAATCTAGATGAAAAGTAGTTTTTCAGTTAGTATGTAATTGTATGAAAGATTAAATGATTCAGAGAACTGTGTGTGTTCTCCCCCCAAAATTGGATTGATTCTTTTGTGAGTGCAAAAGTATTTTATATGTAAACAAGAGAGAGGGAGAGGGTTTGGGGGACTTTTTATCCTGTTATTTTCAGGTTACCTCTAAGAAATTCTGTTATAAAAGTGAAGAATAGTCTATCGTCTAATTGGTTTCAACAGGGTTATGTAATCCTATATGACACTCTCCCTTGGTAAGAAAAGATTATTGTTTTTACTTAAAATACCTCAGGGAAAAATGTAAATGAAAATGTAATAAATACATTTCAACTTATCTGTGTCCAAAGTATGGACAGAAATATCTTGAACACTTCATGAATAATTAGCACATTTTAAAACGCAGAAAAGATAATATACTAATATTCTTAAATATGTGAAACCTAATTTTTCTTGTTCTTTTACTTGCATCTCTCTCTGGAAGTATCATCTTCCTTGCTTTTGCTGAAATATTTATTTATAATGTTTTTCTCACGTGTAGAAGGTTGTGTTGGATAGATCTGTATCAAAACTACATTTTTCCCCCTCCAGATTGTTTTCTGAAACTATAAATGGGTTCTATAGGGTAGCTAACAGGTTATTAAAAGGAGAGATTTAGGACCTCACAGTTCTGTTTGTTTTAATTGTGGCTTTTATCATGATTATAGATTATGGGCTTTTTGCTTACCATGGAATACTCTAGGTTGGACAAAACATGACTTTCAGACAGATGCATTTTTCCCTCAGTGTGCCCCCAAAACCACAAGCCTTTTTTTTTTTAATTCTAGATTTTCCTACAATTAAATTCATTAGAACGATTTCTGGTGAATTAAACCCCTTTTTGTTTCATGCCTTTGCCTGTGGACTTCAATCAGAGCCATATCACAGGTTCATTCGTGACACACCCTCCTCCTTGGCATCAGTGCTCAGTTTAGCAGCAGCACACGGGCATGCCTTGCTCTTTGTGGCCCATCAAGGACACAGAGCTTGGTGCAACAAGCTTCTCAGCAGTCTGGGGCTTTGGTGATAACCTTTTACTGTCAGTGTGATTGTGCTCACGGCCAGAGGACCCACTGAGTAATCGGCTGAAGGAGGTAGCTCTGTAGAAGGGGCTTCCTGCACTGTAATAGCTCTTTTGGTGTTACAGAGCTCCCTCTGCTTGGCACCTGCTGTTTCCTCTGACCAGGAGTGACAGTGTGTCCCAAGCAGTGGCACCAAGCACGACTGCACCTTCGTAGCTAGGCAGTCTGGCAGTGTGTGCCCCATCACCATCTAGTCTGTGTCCTGAAAGCGACATTTAGATTTGAGGCTTACAAGCAACATCAACTGAACTTCTCAACACTCCTATTAAAAACACCCAACTCTAGGTCCTTCCAAGGAGGAAGACTGCATATAAAGGGATTGTGCACCTGCATTAAACTTCTGAAAACCAAAAGTGTTTGGATACCTCTCCTCTGAGAACGTACAAAGGTTTTATGTAGAAGGCAAGAGGGCGGGAAATCCATACAGCAGGACACCTATGATACGAAGAGTCACTCTCATAAATAAATGGCAGTACTTACTTACTTGTTGACTGTTTTTTTTTTTTAACAGATCCTCCCATTATTCTATGGGCAGTCGAGCTTTTTCCCATGACAGTATTTTCATACGTGATGAGAGAACAGAGAGTGAACAGGCCATTCAAGCAATGTCACAGGAGAACGTTTTAGGAAAAGTCAAAATTCTTCAGGTAAGAAGTTGTAAGTGGGAAAAAATATTTTAAATGGGGTGGAAAATGGTCTCCAGAATACATTAAATGTGCATAAAGATGGGCTGCTTTTCCTATAGCCTTGGGACAGTTTCTCAGCCGTGTTAAGTTCTCTGGCCAAAAGCCATTGCAAGTAATTAAAATAATCTGCAGAAGTTCCAGGTTTTGGTCCTGAAAGGTACAGCAGTGATGCTGTAAACATATGCGCAGAAACGTCTGTGCCTGTGGGACTCATCTGAATTGAACTCATGGTTTTGGCATGTCCTGATCTGTATGCCTAAGTCCTACAAATGTAGTAATGAGAGAAAAAAATGAAGGCTGTGTTGAGGGCAGGGAATGGCATACAGAGTGAGACTTCTTTGCAAAGCTAATTTAATTACACGTTTGTATGTATTACATTTTTTCTCCTTTTTCTCACTGCATTTTCAATGGTTTTCATGGAAGGTGGATTTGTTTATCTCTCCAAAGCATAAACAACATATTTGGGTATTTGCTTCTAAAGAGCTTTATATGGGCTGCTTTCCCTTCTTTTCCGAACTCTCTCCCATTAGTGCTCAAACCAATTTTTTTCTTTACTCCCTGTGTATCTGTAAGATTCCCAGTTTTACACCTTTCTAGACCTTGAGAGAACAGTCCTTTAGAAACACGTTGCACTTTATTGTTCAGGATGCTGACATGCCCTGTCAAAATGCTGATGAATTTTTAATGCTGTGCTAGTGCTGTTACCCTGAAGATGACTAGCAAAATGCCATTGATTTCTCTTACCTCTGAAGTCTACCCACGATCCATCTTTTCTGGTGAGTGAGAGATCGTGCACATCAGACAGCTCCAACCTTCAGCATGGAACTGTTCCTGCCTCCTGCCTGGTGCTGTCAGCAGACAGAGCACCTGCCCAGTGCTAGCCACGCTGACTGTGGATGAACTCTGAAGTAGAAACCACTCCAGGACATCTCCAATTCCTCTGTGCTGGTTTTTCAGCTTAAATTTCCCTGGCTCAGGTAGATTCAGTGCATGCCATTTTCCAGGCTGGAAACCATTATACTTCAAATGGCTGCTGACTCCAGGTAAAGAGCTGAGGAATGTGGGCCTGTCCTGCAACGTCCTACAAAGCCCACCAGCTCTTTCAGGGAGCTGTGCCCTCCCTGTCTGTTGGATTTTTTTTCTTGGCTTCCATATACTAGCTTTTCTCTGAATAACTTTTCCCTTCCAGAGGTGTTTTCTCTCATATTAAAACTCACCTTAAAATTCTTCATGGAAATTAGTGCCTTTGCTAAACTAAGACACCTGAGAAAAAATATAGTTGATGCAGTTGGTAACAACTATGCTCAGTAAGCAAATGCTAAGTCAAGAAAATTAGAGCAAAATGTCACCCTTGAAAGTCACGAAATAAAGAGCCAGTGGTACTCTCTTGCTCATATAAACTTTGCATAAGTCTTTTTTTAGTGTGGTCAATTGCATGTATTTTAAGGGACAACATTGTTTCAACTGCTTGATGTAAAAAATGTGCTTGCCTTTTTATTTAAAATTGAAGGATGGTAGTTCATATTTGTCATTTTAGTGTAGCTGGAACCCAGCCTGTAACATACCAGATTGATTTTTCAATTCTGATGATGATGGTGGGAGCCACTTATTCATTCAGAAAAGGAAGGCATAATAGATTGCAAATGACACTTTTAAGTATTTACATGTTCACACAGAAGTTATACATTCATCTAAATGTCCACGGATTTTTTTTTTGCAAACTTATGGAAATTCTCCCTGTAATAAACCCCCTCCCTGTAATAATTTTGTATCTTCAAAAAATTGCTGTCCACCATGTAACTTTTCACATTTCTTTAGCCATGATTTATGCAACTGTTACCTGAGTTTTAGGGAAAAGTAATTCCAAAATCCCATTGCACATTTTAAATTGAGCAATTGCACATTTTAAATTGGGACTCAAGCTTAGAGTTGAGTCCCAGGTCTGATGAGTTATTTGGACTATCATTTCTGTTTGAAGGCTTCATGCAGTCCTTACCCTATCCTTTTTTTCCTGCTATTCCATGAGCCAATGTTTGCTATGTGATTTTGCAGTCACAGAAAATGTTGATACTCTGTCTCCTGATACCAGAAGCTTCTCTCAACTTTGAAATCTTTCTGCAAGCTAACTCCAACTGAGAACATCTCTATTTCTTAAAGTGGTGGGTTTAGAGGAGAGAATCCTTTCTTCTGAAGAGCACTCTGCTCCTTAAGGCAATTCTGTGACCAGCATTGCTGTGGTTTTGCCAGGCTTGTATGTCAGGGTGGAAGCTCAGCACTTCCAATTTCCATTTACTTGGTAAAGTATTCTTCAGTAAAGAATTGTTGTCAGGATTCCATGCCCCGTGCTGACTCTAAACTTGCTGCATTCCAAATGGAGATCAAAAGCTCTGGAGATTTTAACCCGTTTCAGGGCTTGTTTTGGAGGTAGTAAAGAAAATGTTCTTGGAAAACTTAAATTTTTTTTGGAAAATTTGCCGCGCTTACAAACCTGAGAGACAGCATGGTGAAAAGGGTTTTGAAGTCAGAATAGCAACGCAAGCCATTTAATACTGATGGTGCTGGATCTCATTCTGAAGATCACCAAAATGTTTCTTCCTTCTTGCCTTGCATTTCTGCTGACTTTGGAGTGTTGATGAACCCACAAAATATGTTGTGTAATGGTGCAAACTCCGTGGTAGTCTGGGCAGCTGGCCAGCCCGTGCACTGGTTCAGCTGCTTATTGTGGGAATTCTCTCTTTCTAATTATGCATGAAAGGTAAATTAGTTCTTTCTGGAATTGCCCTCGTTTGGTTTTATTGATTTTCAGATTGGCAGTGTTCATCTTATCATGCTTTCTGTAAATGGATTTGGTCATGTTCAAAGGTTTTGCTCTGTGCTAGAACTCAGGCTGAGAAAAGCCTGACCTCTCACAAACCTCCAGCAGGCCTTTTGTATCCTGAAGTTATTTTGTGTTGGCTCAATTTGGTGTTGTAAAAGCAGTCTTTTCCTTGTCCTTTGGAACGGCTGAGATTTATCATTACCTAATTTTTAAGATCCAGGGCAGAAAGCCAGCCTGAACCTGCTCCCAGCAAGAGGTGGTACCCAGGCACTGGTGCTCTTCATGTTGAACTCTTTAAGTTTCTGGGGATCTGTTGCTTTACTTGTCACACAGGGCTGTGAATGAGACACAAGGAATGTTCAAAATGTAAATCTAGCAGTGTGTCAGAAAAAATCCCCACAGCCCAATTCTTGGAGCTTCATTTTACATCCTTTCCTTCTAGAGGTTGGTGGGTTTGTTTTCTTCTCCCGTCAAAGTGTCTTAGAACTATTTCCTGACATTTTGTAGCTGTGACTTTTCTTCCTACCTCTGATATTTGCCAGAAACGGTCAGCAAATGAACAAAAGAGGGTTTTTATTTCAGACTCATAAAAACTGCAGCAAGCAAAATGGAAGCTTGTGTAAAGCATTGGTTTCCTGAAGCGTCTACACTACTGTCTCCCACTTGCTGTGATGATGCCATGGTGTGGCACTGCTACTGCCTTTGTTCTCCACTGCTTGCCTTCACTGAAATGATCTTGGGTCATCTGGCATCTGTGTGGCTGCAGCAGTCAGCTGCAAAAAATATTAAAGATTGACTGTGACATATGGCTTATGGCCTTTAGGAGCTGCTGGGTTACATGCTTTTTGTTTCATGTGGCCATGTAGTTTAAAACAAACCCTCTGCTCTGTAAAGCTATAAAGCACCTATTTATTGTACAGATATGAATTGTGATAAAACATTTTTTGTGAATCACAACTTCTCGGTCAAATGCAAAAGGAACACTTTAAAAATTCATATTTCTTTGATTTTGTAATGATGAATGACCCTTATTTTCTCCTTGTCAGACGTTACGACTGTACAGTTTGAATTACACTTCTTTTAGTTATTAGCATATCTTAGCTAATGACCAAGCCAGTGCTTCCCTCACTGTGCATTGCACATCTGTATTCTACCAGCCACTCCCAATGTATCTTCTGTTTCTTATTGCCCACATCTCAACAAAGCTACAAAGCCATTTTGAAACCCTTTACTATGATGCTCTGAATTTTTCAGAATTGGGAGTGAATTTTCTCTTCATGTTGCCTAGCTTTGTATTTCTTACAATTAATTTCTTTGTTGCCAATATTGTCTAGTGCCACTGCAGCCTCATATTTGAAAATTCTTTTTGCTTTGTAAACTGAATTTATCAATTTTTTAAAAATCATTCTAGGATTTCTTGGGCAGACCCTCTTTTTCTTATGATCATAGTAATCTGTGAAAATGAGCTTCCTTTCCAAGGAAGGAAAAGTTTCCTTCCTTGCATCTGCTTTGCTTTAGGAGAGACTGATGTGACAAATGCCACAGATGCTATATCTTCAAGCCTGTCCACAAAAATCTTCTCTTTACACATGAACATGTGTGGGTGATCCATTGCCACTGTGCACCAAAATCTTCATTTTTGTGTCTGGATTTGTTGCAAAGACACATCTCTAGACGTCCATTTACAGTTTGCTCCTTCACTGTTCTTCTGTTTTGGACTCCCCCAAAAAGTTTCTACAAGTACCCCTAACCACATGCTGCTCCAGCAATGGAGAGTGGAATAGTTTCCTCCCTGCATCTTGTATCCAAAACATCTGTGCTAATACTTGTAATTTTCCTAATTTTCTATAGGTTTCCATGTTCATTTTACACCTGGATAATTTTCTAAACCTATACCAATACAACTTTTCACATGATGCTCTCCAGTTTATGCTCTCCTTGATTTAAAAAAAAAAAAAAGCTTATGTGGGGTATTTAATTTGTCTAGATATGCTGCAGATGTTGCAGTTTGGATTAAGAAGTAGACTCACTTCCATAGGTCACCATGAATTAAGTAAACTTTCTTCTGAGCCTAGAAAAGGAATTGTAAGAGAGAATATGATAGACATGCCTGAAATCATGCATGGAATTGATAAAATGAATATACAACGATTATTCAGTCTTTCACAGCATGAGAACTCACAAGCAACAGTTAAAACTAGTAACACTTCCAAATCAAAACAAGTATTTCTTTAAGCAAAGTTGGACTTTATAACAATTCCTCAGGTGCCACAAATCCTTGGAGCATTTACAAGTAACATCTCAGTATGGACTCACCCTCACCTTTCTCACCCTCACCCTGCTCTTACATATTCCCAAGGCATTTGATTCTGAGAGACTGGACAAGACCAAGTGGAATTTCAACAGTGTGCCTCTTTTTAGGACAAGTATTAATTAAGTCATTATTTTCCATTTATATATAACTAGAAAAATTAATTTCAATTAAGTTTTGTTATATTTAGGCATTGCAAACAGATATGAAGAGTAGATCTTTGAGCTGAAGGGAAAATATGACCAGCATTTCTTGTGAGCCTTGTTTGAATGGAATCAGCTGAAATAGTGCACTCTGTTTCCATGATTTTTAACTGAAGAGAGTAAGCAGCTCAGTGGATCCAGTTTTGGATTCATTCCAGACATGAAGCCCTAAGAATGATGTGGTTTCAGGGGCCTGATCCAACAGACATGCAAGCAGGCATGTACACAGAAGAGGAGCCAAACGGGAGCAAGAGAGGAGATGTACAGCCTGGTCTGGGCTCCTTGCCAATTAATATGGAAAACTTGTTCTGTGGCATTTCCTATGCAAACGCAAAGAGTGCTTTGAAAGTCTGGGCTTTTTTTTTATTAGCTGCAGGTGCCAGACAACGCAGAACAATTTTACTTAGGAGCTTCAGTCCTTAAGTTATTAATGGGAAGCTGGTGTCAGTTAAACGTTATCACATTTTATAGCAAATTATTTCGCATGAAATAGAAGTGGGCCTGTGTCACGGTCCAGTTACCTAGAAAGATTTTAAAAACTGGATGAGTACAAACTTAAATTTTTTTTTCTAAATTCCTAGTATTTATTTGCCTGTATTAAATGTGCAGATCTGCCCCTTACCTCACTGCTGCACTGACAGCCAGGTGAGTTGTGTGTGAATAGAAAAGCTATCAGGAATCTTGTAGAAACCTCATGAATCTTCCAGAAAAAAAAAAATGTGGATGAGGTAAACCTGGCCTGGATGTTGTCCTAAAGCTCCCCTGTGTGTGGTGTGTCCAGGCCCTGCCTCATGGTATAGGTATTGTTTATAGCTATAGGTATAGCTGTGCTGATTTGGTGCTGAGAAGGGTTTGTAAGTCCTGTGGAAATGTTTGTCCACTGGCTGCAAACTGAAGGACCAGGAATGCCCACTGGAGCTGATAAGGCTGGAAGTGAGAGGTGCAGGCACAAAAAGTTTGTCTCTTTGCTTCTGCTTCTAGTTGACAGATTTCAGAGCAAGATGGTGGGTTCTGGCTGCTAAATTACAAGTCTTGTTAACAAACCAAAAGAGACCAAGGTCCTCTGACTGAGGCCAATATGCATCTGTGGAGATTTTCAAAAGGCTATTTAGACACGACTGTGCAATGGCAGACCAAAATGCCACTGTGCAATGGCATTGCAAATAATCTTCCTTAGGCAACAATCATCCACAAACTGTCGGCACATGGAATTCTTAACTACAGAGGATTTATACTTATGTGTTCAGAAGTATATGTCTAACTGAAACTTTTGGGAAATTTATAGCAGATGCTCCTTTTCAGGGATTATGGCCTCTTCTCAAAGGTCTTGCATCTTAATCTAATGTATCTCTCCACCTCTGGGTGATATGAGAGTGCTCTCCCAAGTGAAATTTGTGGGTTATTTGCTTTCATGGATGGTGCATTTTGAGAATTTTTATGATTGACCAGGTAGAGAATGCATCAGTGTGGAATTTTTTTGAGAGGGTAATTGCATTGCAGCTACATTATAAGTACATTCTAAAAAAGACCAAGAAGCAGGTTTAGCATTACTCTCTAACTGCAGTAAGAATAAATTTGCTCAGTAGTTACAGTGAGCTATTTGAGATTATGACATTTGGTCATTCAGCATTTAGTGTCAGCTTTAGAGATTAGAATGCACGAAAAGAAAGCGGCCAGTGAAGCTTTTTGTTTTTTAAGATAAATTTGTTCAAAAATGCCAATAAATAAATAATACAGAGAAGAACCTTCTGTTCTGGAAAGGTGAGGGTTACTAGAGTTTATTCCTCAATCTTCAAACTAATTTATGCCAGTCTGAGCAAACAAAATCTTAAAGCTTTGAAACAATTTAAAAAAACCCCAAACCAAAAAACAGACACAACTGTGTATGGTCCCTAAATATTGAGGATAGTGTATTTCTTGGAAATATCAGGAAAATAACATTTTTAACTTTTATGTACAGAAAACCACATTGTTACTGCAGAGCCCTCAAGCACCCTTCATGGTAATTAAAAAGGCCATTCTTTTTCAAGCAGAGACCATTCTCCACAACAGCTCCACCACCGAACTCCCACCTCACGCTGCACACACACTTACATCAAGAACTTGTCAGAAGATCAAAAGGGTAACACACCATCCCTTCCTCCAAAACACACTGCAAGCAATATGTTAATGTGTGCATGTTCCCACCATGAACAGATGCACAGATTCTCAGTTTCCTGGGTGGTTGCTCAGTAATACTAATAGTTCCAGTTTTCAGCCCGGGAGAATTATTTGTCTAGGAATATACTTTAGGAAGAAGAAAGGAGCAATCTCAATTTAGAAAACACATTATCAAATTAAGACTTTTTTTTTCTGAAATAAAATTATTCTGGCGTTAGAAGGCCTGCAGGAATAGAGCAGAATTAAAGGCCTCACATGATCTCATACAGACCATTTTGCCCACTCCACACCCATGTACACAATGGAAGCATGTGAGATTTCAAGTCAGAGAGCTTCACTGCTAATATAAAAGCCTGCAAGGAGTTGTGAAACCCTTGCCTTTAGACTATGCCAGTAATCCAAGCGGGAATAAAAATCTGCCACTCAGAACTGCCCACTATGCTAAGATGCTTTATGATACGAATTTCACTACTTTCTGCCAAAATTCAAAAGGGCATGAATCAATAACTCTAACTCAGCGAGGAGACTGAGAAAAGGTGTTCTAGTTTAATAATCTGATTATGAGGAGTTTCTGCATGTAATGTTTGTTTTAATGGTTCAATACAGAAATCTGTTAATGTTTTTGGGATAATATGGATAAACTTGATATAAATCAAGTCTAGCCCACTGGGAACTATGGCAAGAAAGACTAATGTGACCTGCATTCCTTAAGAGGATATCTTTTCTTAACAACTCCTCACATGTGTGCTGTGTTACTGATACTGCATTATAGGGGGAAAAAAAAAAAATCTTTGTTTTACCTGCTATCTACTCCAATCTTCCACAGCCCTCAGCAGCAAACTTCTGTTAGGGTACTGTGTAAGTATCTGACATTTCCACTGAATAGAAGCTGCACAGTTGAATTACTTGTTTATAGTATCACAAGGCAAAAATGGGAGATCCCCTTTGGAGAATTTTCTGTCCTTGGAAAACAGCAAAGCAGGAAAATAACTCCATGGTCCCTTTCTTCCTAATTGAGAATGGTTCCCTGAAATATTTCAGGAAAAGAGTATATTCATAAATGTTCCTTGCTCCTTTTGCTCCTTCTAGAGAATTTCTTCTCTCTTTTGCAAAAAGTTCACGTTCAAAGTCTGTATTTTGTACATGTCTCTGCTGTAGCCAGGGCTGCAATTTCTTTAACTCACCCTGCTAGAGGACACATAGTACAAGCTTCTTATTTTATTCAGCTTACACTTGATGTAATTCAAGAGTACTTCCTTGTAACCCTTGAGAGAAGACTGCTTCAACATGGAAAATAAATGGTGGGAAAGCTTTTTTATCCATCCATCTCTTGCATGTCCCCTGCCTAAACTTCTTTGTGCAACAGCAGTGAGTGGCAGTGCTCGTGAGCATGAGCAGACATGAATTTGTACATTCTTCCTATGAGATCAAGCATTTAAAAGAGCTGGGTTTCCCTTGCTTTGAGAATTTGCCTCTCTAAGGCAGGGTTGTGCTAAACCCTTAACATTTAAAACTTATGATTAAACATTACAATAAGGATGCCTTTTAGAAATACAAATGCATGAGATACAGGGTTTGGGGCTAGAAAAGAAAAAGGCTGCCTTTTGGGGTAGTTTTAGCTTCTCAGTGTACACTTTTCTCCTAAGGTTAAGCTCCACAACAATAAGGCTTCATAATTAGCTTTTGTAAACAAAGTCTTAACCTAAAACATAGATCTAAAAAAGAGATTGAGTGTTTTAAATCTCACAGCAAATTTTCAAAAGTTGGCAACACTGTCAAGAACTTGAATTCATCATCCAAAACCAGAAATCATGGAGTAAATTCCTCACTTTAGTCACCTTGTGAGGAGAAAGAAGAGAGGGTGCCCACCATGTTGCACCAACGTGAGCCTCAGGATGGTATGTTTTTTTGTTTTGTTTTGTTTTGTTTGTTGGTTTTTTTTTTGTCCAGAGTCAGAAGCTGCCCAGAATATTTCTGTGCAGCTTTCAGGCAGAGAAGGGGCACTTGCTGGACTTGGCTTGTTTTGCTTGTAATATAAGTACCTGATTTGTTTGTTTGTTTTATTTTTCTTGTTTTTCAGCAACAGTTGGCCAAAAATATAAAATTTGGGCAGCCTCCACAAATGACAATTTCTGCAAGGACAATGGGGGAAGCAAACACCAGCACAGAAGATGAAGCACTGCTCAGCAGCCCCATGGAGATTGAGACCCAGCAGGACACAGTGACCTCAGACTGCAGTAATAAAGTAAGCACTTTAAGTTGACATGTCCATGGCACTGGAGCAGCCCTAAAGCAGCAAAGTTCACTGAGGTGTAGCAGATGTTTCCAGTGAGGCATAGCAGAGCTCAGTGGGCTGTTTTATGTGGGAGGGATCTCTCAGCTTGTGCTTCTTGGCCTGGTGGGAAGCATGATCTTGGCATCCTGAGCCAGGTCACACAGAATTCCTGGCTTGAGTGTTTGCTCTGAGCTTTCAGCAGTGCAGACATTACTTCCAGTGTTGCTAGAACACAGGAATTTTTTCTAATACAGAAAACATTTTAAAATATGGACTTCCCAGCAAGGAAGGTTGTTCACAGCATCAAATAGCAAAGAAGAAAATAATTTCAAAATGAGAGGTGTGTGAAGCCTAAACCTGTAAAATCCTAGGTCTTGGAGTAGGTATGCATATATCTCATGGACAGGAGCCAAAGGTGAAGAAGAGGGAGATGCATTTTGAATGCTCTCTAAAATAGAATTTCCAGTATAATTCAAATAATTATTCAAATTATTCGTGGAGATTTTGGTGCTGTGGGCATTTATGTGTCCAGAAGGGTGTTGTTCAGACAGTGAAGAAACATGGTGAGTGAGGAAAGTCTCTGGAAGTCCTCTAGCGCAAGGCTGGTTCAGTGCGTTGCTGTAATGGCAGAAAGGAGTACAGTGACAGCCTTGCATGCCTGGAGGAGGCTGAGTTTGTGCCTGGGAACCCTTGGGGAAGGCATCCAGCAAGCCAGTACGTACACACAGCCCTTAGGATCTGGGACACTGGGCCATGAGCCTGTGCTCCTGTTCACCCACACTCGTGCTGGCCGCGTGAAACGCCAAGGCAGCAAGGGTCTGGCCAAATCCCTCATCAGTCTTTAAGGGACAACATAGCTCCCCTGTGACCACTTCTTTCCTGGTTGTGGTTCAATCTGCCAGGGAGACAGGCATTTGATAAAAATTAAACCAAATTAAGGTATATTTTTTTGCCTAACTTCTAACTACCAGAAGTACTCCTTCTAGTACAACCAGGTAAGGTGAATCACGAGCATCCCGTGTGCCTCAGAGCACAAAGAGTGCAGTGGGGCTGTGGACAGGTTTTGACAACTGCCTCTGCCCTGGTGCTAGGCGAGTCTGTGTTTGAGATAAACATAGATTCTCCACAGACAGCCTCCTTCTTGGGTCCTGTAGAAGGCCCTAGTGCCACCTGGTGACTTCCAGCTCAAAGCATACAATAGTTCAAGCACTAAAAACCCGCTAGAGTGCTTTTGTGTAACACGGAGGGAGAAATTCAGTTCTTACCAGCTACTCTTTAAAACACTATGTTTTGAAAACAAAATTAATATCCCTTTGTGCAATTTTTTTTTCAAATACTGAAGGAGCAACCATGCCTACTCAGAGGCAGTTGTAGACACAAACAAACCAATTTGACATGGATAGTGTCAGCCAGAGCACTTGGTACTTTCCTTTTGTTTCTGCACACTACTAATTACCTGTGTTATCAGAGATTTCTAGTGCATGGCAGCGTCCCTGGTTTCTGCTCTTGTCTCATCTGCTGGCCTTGTAACTCCTTGGCATGTCTGTCTGCATAGGTCTTGGTGGATGGGGGTGGCTTCTACCAAAAATGGGTGACCAGGACTACATAGATCTGCTCTACTTTGTACAGGTTTCCTGTGATGCTCTGTGATTTCTCGTTTTCCCAGCTGAGTAATGTGGATTGGTTGCAAGATCTCTGGGTTTAATTTAACCTGTAGTTGTGAAGCTGAGCTTTTAGCCTTGCTATTAACAATCATGTGGTGTAATGGGATCCCAACATCCATCAGGTTACGAAGTAATACTGTGATAGAATGATTAAAACCAATGTTTCTGGGTGTGATGAATGCTGCCTCAAACCCTGTGCCTTGAAAACTCCTCACCATGATGGCTTGGAGAGGGACAGCAGTTAGAGTCCTAGCTCTCCAGGCTTCCATTGCTCTGGGGGGACTGTTAGCTCTCTAAAAAGAGTCATCAAGAACATGGAGTTGAAACTCCTTGCAGCACAGGTAATGTCTGAACAGGTTAGTATCTTCTTTTCCTTGTGCATAGGTCAGGAGAAAATAAAATCATTAAGACCTGGTCAAAATCCTACAGAACTGTGCTTTTTCTTTTGTTTTGGAAATGGATTATCTTGTTAAGGAAGCCTGAATATTTTACCTTTTACAGTGCTGTATAGACAGCAGAGATTCAAGGAGCAGTGACAATAAGTTCAGAGCATGTAGGAACAAGAATTGCTTATCCATCAGTCCTGAAGGGACAGGAAAGAGGGAGAAATCCTATCCTAACACACATGATTTCACAAGTCCTTTGAATCATAATTAATCAATCCTTTCCATTTTAATACTTGTTTGTGGTAATCTTTTCTAGTCCACTGACACTCCAGATTTCTTGAGAAAAATGAATTTTCTTGGAACAGGACATGAAATAGAAGAAAAGGTAAAAAAACTTTTACACTTGGTTTGCACTGAGTTACATTCTAATTTTAGATATTAGAAGCCTGACAGTTTTTGTTTTCATACATTGTTTGATTAATCATCCAATAGTTTGTGAATGCTGTGCAGTTTTGGAGCTAGTAAATAAGCAATAACTAAGACTGAGAAACTTTAAGAGCTGATTGCAGGAAACAGCAGAACCCAGTCTCTGCCAGTCTTGCAGCATTCCTCTATTTGATGTATTAATCACAGAGTCATCATTTTCATAAGTACTTCTAATACTTTGTTATGCCTGCATGTAATTCAATAAGCGTATGCAAAATGTTCCCTCAGCTTTTAAGTAATTGGTTCCCTGATTAGCATATGTTTAACCTCAGAAGATTACAGAGCTGTCTTGAAAACAATGTATGTGATTTCTTTCCTTACAGAAGATGTTTTCCCCCTTTTTTTTTTCTCGGTCTTTTTCCATTTGTGTTATGCCAAATGCAAGTCTTGGGATGATAGCTTGATGACTTATGGAAGACACAGATGACAGGCTCATTCTTACATGCCTAGACATACAGTTCCACTATTTATTCACAAAAAGAGTCTCACTGAATCACTTTGCTTACACTTGTACTTTCTGAACCCAAGTATTTGAAGGGCACGAGAAATAAAGCACCCATCAAAGCCAGTGTTGTCTTACTTTAGTGTTTTCTGTTTGGAGCTGTCTTGGACAGCTCCACGTGACTCTGGAGGGAAGATTTTGCACAGGCACCGTGCCACTCAGAGATCCAGTGCTGCAGTCATCTCCCATGCAAAGAGTACAGCTCTGTAGCTATTCTGTTATGAAGCTTAGATAAGTCAATCTGATTTGCTTCTGCCTAAATGTATAATCTAAATTATTTAAAGATGTAGATCTTTTTTCGCAGTAAGCAAACTTTAAAGTGTCCCAGTGTTTGATGTTGCTTAAAACCCTGCCTATGCCTTTCCCATTCCCAACAAGTTCAGAGTGGAGCCAAACTGTGAAAAAAACTTCAATAGAATGGTCTAAGTAATTTTTATGTGAAAACTATAAAAATGTGTAGTACTGAATATGGGAAAATACTAGAAATGCAACTTTCATGTCCAAAGTTTGTGATTTGTATAATGGAAAGCCAAGGTTTCTAATATTTTCTGCTAATAATTCCTTTGAATTCAAACCTACAAAGGTGTGTGTGTGTGTGTGTAATTTATTTGTTTATTTATAAAATTATTTATTTAATGGAACAAATAGCTTAATAATGGTTTCTTGTGCTTGTGATACAAACAGGTCACTCCAGTTAAATCAGCTCGGCCAAAAAGACAGTTTTCCTGTTCTGGCACAATTGAAACAATCAATTTGGATTCAGTTCCCCAGGCTCTTGCTCGTCTAGACAACAGTGCAGCTAAGCACAAACTGTCAGTGAAGCCAAAAAAGCAGAGGATGTCAAGACAGCACAAGAGATTGACAAAGGTATTAAATGACTGGCCAAACAGTAAGAGGAGGGCAATTACTTTTGAAACTGGGTACAAAATAACCATAAATGAGTGTACCAGGATCTGTAGACAGAGGACTTAAGATCTGATTAACACTGTTATTTATCTGAAACCCTAGCTGGAGAGAAGATTCAAAGAAGTTTTAATATTGCCAGTTGAGGCAACTACTACTTAAACCTGAAGTACTTCCATAAGGATTTTACATCCACAAATTTTTCTGATTCTAGTTTTTCTAGTAAAAACTTTAGGTTATAAAGGCCTGAAGATATGTGCCCCTGTTAATGCTGCTCTGATGTAGGCAATTGGTGCAAAATTTGGTTGGGGAAAAATCAGATTATCTAAATTGGGCATGGATTCTAACAGTTAGAATAATATCTAATATCTTTGCCTTATAAGAAGGAATAAGACTTAAGTAATGTAGCTCTTGCAACAGCTACAGAGAGAAATGCAAAGTTGTAGCTTTGTATACTTACTGCACATCTGTTTTGGTTTTTATCCTGACATCTTATTAGTTCTTGTAAATGGGACAAGAGTATTCAATGACACAGGGCTCAGGAAAGGCCACTGCCCTTTCTTCTGCACCACTGTACCTGTATTTATCACTCTTGAAATGAAGAAACTAAATTTATATCTCTTGTTTGTGCAGAGGTTAACTGGAGCCAAATGATGGCTCAACAAATGATAGCTAGACAGGACATTAGCTGAGCTGTTTTCCTAAAGGGAAGCACTCTCCAGGTACAGAACAGAGCAGGATTCCTGGGAAGCTCTGGCTGTGCTGTCCATACATGTTCCCACAGTTCCTACAATAGCGCTGGAGTCTCAGTACAGCTAATGAGCGAGATATCCTGGCTCAGGATTTGTGAATAGAAAGCAAACTGTGTTTCCCTGAGGAGTGTTCTTTCCTGGCTAGCATTGCAGAGCTTTTTTCTGCAGGCAACAGCTCTGTCTCTGCAAGTATCAGATTTACCATGGAAGAACTGGCAAAACAATGCCCCTAAGCAGGCATTAATTATTTCAGGCTTAAAGGATGGAGTTCTAAGCAGCAGCAGAAGAATGGGCATATGAAACTTAGGCTCTGTTCCTTGGGCTTCTGCAAATTTGAAATGGCAGGTCTCAATGTACACCAAATGATGATTCAAAATTTGGCATTATACTGCTATCACTCTTGGGAAGTTTTCTTTCTTTTAAAGGCTATCATCTGAATAGGAGAGAGACATGGGATCTATGATGATGTAATCCATAAATTGGGGTGGGGTGTGTTGGCTCATCTAAATCACTGTTTAATTTTTTTTTTTGTATGTTTGCAACTCTTGGTTCACTGTAAAGGATAACAAGCCAACAGGCAATGCTCAGTAACTCCAAACTTGTCTCCAATTTTAGGGGTCACAAAGTTTAACAATAACAGAATTTGAGCCAGAGGACCTGGAAACTCAGCTGTTTGAGGACATATACCCAGGTTATAATGGACGCTTCACAGCAGACAAGCTAATCCAGGACAGAGATGTGCAGAAACAGCTTCAGCTGGCAGAGGAAAAAAGAATTGACGATCACTGGGGTATCCTTGAAGCTGAAAGGATAAGGCAGATTGTAGAAATGGAAGAACAAAGAGAAATGGAAGAAAAAAGGTGCCAAGAACTTGAGGACATGAGGACAGAACAGGAAAAAAGACGCTGTGAAGAAGAGAGGAGGCAATACCTCCTTGAAGGAGAGACATCTTTGAAAATAGAAGAGCCAACACGCCATAAAGAGGAAAGAAGACTGATGAAGGCTGAAAAAAGGCAAGAACTGGAGGAGCAAATGCAGAAGGAGTTGGAGGAGCAGATGCAGAAGGAGTTGGAGGAAAAACAAAGACAAAACCTGGAGGGGAAGGGGCACTGGGAAGTGGAGGAACAACAGAAACAAGAGTTGAAGGAGCAGAATCTCAATGAACAGGAGGAACAACGGAGAAGAGAGTTAGAGCTGCAGAAGCTCAAGGAACAGGAGGAGCAACAGAGACGAGAGCTGGAAGTACAAAAGCTCAAGGAACAGGAGGAACAACAGAGACGAGAGCTGGAAGTACAAAAGCTCAAGGGACAGGAGGAACAACAGAGACGAGAGCTGGAAGTACAAAAGCTCAAGGAACAGGAGGAACAACAGAGACGAGAGCTGGAGGTGCAGAAGCTCAAGGAACAAGAAGAGCAACAGAGACGAGAGCTGGATGGCCAGCAGAACCAGCAATGGGAGGAACAGCAGAGACTAAATCAGGAGGAAGAGAAGAGCCAGGATCAGAAAGAGCAACGGAGACGAGAGCTGGAGGAGCAGAAGCACCAGGAACAGGAAGAGCAGAGACATCAGGAACTGGAGGAAGAGAAGCATCAGGAATGGGAAGAGCAGAAGCACAAGGATCTGGAGGAGAAACAGAGACGAGAGCTGGAGGAGCAGAAGAGGCTAGCACTGGAAGAATTAAAGCAACATAGGACTGAAAAAGAGAGTCAAAAGGAAGAAGAAAGAAACTGGCTGAAGGAACAAACAGAGCTCAAGAAACAAAATAAGGAAGAAATACAGCCACAAGAAGAGAAAGAGCTCATAGAAGTTGAAATAAAACTGAAGCAGGAGAAAGAGCCTGAGAGCCTCAAACAAGAGAAGCAACAAGAGGAACAAAGACAGCATTTAAAGGAGAAAGAAAAGACAGAGAAGGAACAACCCCAGCAAGTGACAGATAAGAAAAAGAGACGAGAAGAGCAGAGGAAACACAAACTCACAAAACAAATGCACATGGAAAGTTCAGACTGTGTTCTACAAGATGAACTGAAGCAGCAAAAGGAACAAAATGGACATGAATGGAACAAGCTGGAAGAGCAGAAGGTAGACACAGAAGGACAAAATCTTCAGCCAAAACAAGAAAAATCCTTGGAACAGTCACAGGAAAGAGATCAGTTGTGCTCTGCTGGAAGGGCTGCTAGGCATCCAGCAGAGGAGAAGCTCCAAGAAGGATCAAGTTCTCAAAGAGACAAACAGCCAGAAAAAGGGACTAAAACAGCAGAAGAAATATTAGCCCAGAAACTGAAAAGAGAAGCTGAGGCTCAGGAGCAAAAACGCATAGGGGAAGAACTTCGGTGGCAAGAGGTAGATGAAAGACAAATGGCATCCAGACCCTTCACATTTCAAGTGTCTTCTGGAGATAAACAGATCATATTTCAGAAAGTAAATCTGAGTCCTGTTATGCCCATCAAAGGAGCAGGACTCTCCTCTCCATCTGTCAAAGACTGCAGGGTGCACACTACCAGTAAGGGCTCTCATTCCCTCCCATCATCTGTGTGTGTACCCCACACAGCTATTTTGGTTACTGGAGCACAGCTGTGTGGCACAGCAGTGAACTTGAACCAGATTAAGGACACGGCTTGCAAATCATTACTTGGCTTAACAGAAGAGAGGAAAAATGTGGATATGCCCTCTCCAGAGAAGTCTGAGAGAAAAAAACAGGATCCCAAACCCAGCAGCAGTAAAATGAAACATGCACAAGAGGCATTGAACAACCAGGCTGTACTGGCTGAGTGGGCCTCCATCCGCTCCAGAATCCTAAAGAATGCAGAAAACAACAAATACAATGAGAGAGATCGAGTAAGTGCCTGCAGGCACAGCGATGACTGGACACCCCGAGGCCGCGGTGCTCCCCACGGCAACTTGAGGAAAACCCTCTCTGCAAATGCAAAGTTCTCGATAACACCAGCATGGCAGAAATTTTCAGACGTTTCAAAAACCAGTTCAGATGCTGAGAATGTAAATGTGGCAAAAGGCAATGACGCAGTGGCTGTGGGGAGACCCACTGGCTCAACTGCTGATTCAAAGGAGGATGCAGTTTCCACTTTTAAGGATAACTTAGCTGAAAAGCCTAAAGAGAAAATGGAAACCCATAGAGAAGTGACAGACAACACTGAAGGCTGTAAATTTGCAAAAGATCTTCCATCATTCCTTGTTCCAAGTTTTCCACATTCTACGGGGAAGGAATTACCCCAGCCAGAACCTGCCAATGCTCTGGAAAATCAGCAGAGTAACAGCATAAAAAAAACAGATAAACCACCACCAAATGGAGAAGAAAATGTTTCTCCTTTTGGGATAAAGTTACGAAGGACGAACTACTCTTTACGTTTTCATTATGATCAACAGGCAGAGCAAAAGAAAAAGAAAAGATACAGTGCAGGGGACAGTTTTGATGGTGTGCCTGACCCACTCACCTCAACAGAAGGTGAGAAAGAATCCTCTGTTTTCACTTCACAAGAAAGTACCTCTCCTGGCACTGGGAGAGCAAACATCCCTGGTAATTTAAAAGACTCTTCAGTTACTATGGTGGAGTTTTCAACACCTGTGGGCACACCAGTGGTCCCACCAGCCACCGGCCAGAGTGCTCTACCTGCTCATGAGAAACCAGCATGCAAGTCACTGGTCCCACAGAAACCTGCTTTAGCTCCAAAGCCCACCAGCCAGACCCCACCATCATCTCCTCTCTCTAAAATGAACAGATCAAACCTATCTGAAATGCTGGGGCAAAGGGTGGTTAAAGCTGAATCAGATGGTGGCTGGAGAAAAGAAGACAGAGCAAATGCAGCCCATCCCACACCATCCAATGACTACAAAAATGAAGAGGAAGAAATCAAAGAAAAAAAGTCATTTTTCCCATCTCTAAGTATTCCATGGAGAGAAAAAAATGATAAAAAGCCTGAGCCATTGAAGAAAGGTATGTATCTTTCAAAGTAAATTTAGCTATTGTCTGCATTTCCAAAATGAGATGCGGGAGGTCCAGAGGAAGATATTTGCTCCTAAGCTATAATTTTTACCTGGCATGTTACTTGTGGAGGACTGTTACTGTGCTTAGGGTTGTGTTAGAGTGTGAATTCCCATGCCCACAACTTAATTCAGAAGCCCATAAATTCATTGTGAACAGTGCAACCTACTTAAGATTAATTTCAAGGAGGTAACAGAAATGTGTGTGTGTGTTTTTCCTTGTTACCCCTGCTGCTAGTGAGTCAGGTGATAGACACTGTGGTCCATGGATAATGGTGTCATCAGAGCAAATGGTGTAATTTTTAAAATCTACATTCTGTTCCTTCTCTTTTTAAAGAAACACTATCTAGCTTAAAAAAATATGAAGATGTAGGTCCCCTTATTGTGGGCAAATTCTTCATTTAAGGAATACAGCTGGGCACAGCAATCTGTGCTTCAGGGGCAGTCTTCAGGATGGAGTAGCCATAATGTCTCTTCAGAGAAGAGCTGAAAGCCCCTGTGTCCTGAAATGGTATTCTGTACAAGAGGGAAAATCACCCTTTCAGAGTAAGGACATTCAAAAGACCGAGGCAGGAATTCAGCATTTCATTGGGAAATCCCAATTTTTTTCATTCCTGAATTTTTCAAACATCAGGACACTTCTAAAACTGTATCTCAGTGCTGACTTTTTATTTCTTTTTTTTCACACACACACACACACACACACACACACACACACATAAAAGGATAAATTTGGACAGCTGGGTGAGTGTGTCGAATTAGGTCTTATTCCTGAGGCATAAAATCTGTTTCAGGATTTGTCGTGCAGTCGGCAAAAGTCTGTGACTGACACGGCATTCAATGGGCCCAGCTCCAGCATTTTCACAAGGTAGAAAAGTCGTAGGGGTTTTCTCAAGACAAGAGATGTGCATTACTCAATCAATTCTCGTCATGTTTTCTTTCAGAAAAGCCTGTCCTTCAGAGCAGGCACTCTTTAGATGGCTCTAAATTGTTGGAAAAAGTGGAAACTTCACAACCACTTTGGATTACATTAGCACTGCAAAAGCAAAAGGGATTTCGTGAGCAGCAAGCTACGAGGGAAGAGAGAAGACAAGCCAGAGAGGCAAAGCAAGCAGAGAAACTGGCTAAAGAAAATGTAAGCAATCTTTAGAAACCTGCCCATTAGAAATACTGACACCATAATTATAACTGTTAGCTAATTTTGCTATGTGGGAATATTTTTTTTAATGTTTGGTAAGGCTTCATAAAAGCTAAAATGACAGTGAGTAGAAAGTATTCTGGAAGTCTGGAGTTCCCTATTGCAAAACTAAGACCTCCAGGAGAAAATACAGTGCAATATTTGGCAATTTTAGTGTAAACTCTGATGATACCAGGAGGTAGTTAATGACAATCATAAGCAGAACTACTGTGCAGGGGATGGAACAGAAAAACTATGTGCAATGGGGTTCTTTCAGAGCTTATGTGAGATGTTAACCTTTAATGCTTAGGGAATAACAGCTGGAATATGCAATTATAGGTGACTATTAGTAAGTCTGAATTTATTTTCATTGCAGCATGTACTATTTGGGTAAAATACAGATGAACAAAAGAAATGAACAATCATGATACATCCAAGTTCCTAAAGCAGGCACTGAATTCAATCACTTCTTTCCTGTTCTCCAAATATCTTTTTACTCTCCATGGCTTTCTATTAGTAAGGGAAGAATTTCTACTCACAGTACCAAAGTGATGCTGCACAAATAGTGATGTCTGTTGATATCACAGATGGTAAAAAGGGAGAGTATGTGGAAAACTAAATATATTTTACTGTTTGTTATGAGAACCAAATATCTGATGGATACATGCACGACCCGAGACAGAGAACTGATGGAAGAAAACGGCAGTGGGTGTGAAGTTGCCCACAGGTGCACACCATTTTCAGGGCTGTATTTAACAGGGAGTATTTTGACTGAAATGACAACATGACAAATTAAACTTTGTGGTGGATTTTTTACAGTCTTTAATTACTGTTGGTTTTAGAAGTATCAGTGTTATGAATCTTTGCCAGAAAGGAAGGTTAAGGAAAGGACTGGTGATGAAAAAAAGCATCAAGTGTGTCATCTCTAACTTGTAGCCATTGCATGACAGACTTTCTCATTTAGCAGTTTTCCTTCTCTGTTCTAGGCTGCTGTAAGTAATCAGTCAGACAATAAAAGTAGCAGCAGCAAAACAAGCACACTGCAGAAATCTACAGGTCAAGAAGGAGAGAAGAAAACTGAGACTGCTGTGTCAAGACTGGAAAGAAGGGAGCATCTAAAAAAGTCAAACACTCTTCCAACTTCTGTGACAGGTACAGTTGAGAGATTCAGATTCACTCTAGGAATAATGCACTTCAGAAATGGTATTGCATGTTTCTGAGAAAGTGAATTAGTGGGTTTCCTTTCCCTCATATAGCACTGCTAGAATTACAAATGCATTCCGTAGAATAACACAACCTATTCCCATCTCATGTGCTGGTCATTACGATGGAAATACATAATTTTAACAGACTTTTACCAGTTTTTACCAGGTTATTAAGGCTGCGCTGCTGCAATTCCTTAGATTTGCCCCAGTCCAAGTTAACTAAATTAGGCTGTCTCCCCAAGCCATATCCAACAGTATTTTTGGAACATGACTAATGCACATTAGAGGGATCTGATTTACCATAAATTGCAACTGCAGTACTGTTTTGCCTTTAGGTTGGGGGATAGCACAAACGGGAATGATATTTAACTTCTACAAAGTATACTTGTGCAGGAAATGAAGCATGTTGTGTTCTCACATCTCCCAGTTTCTCAAGGAGAAATATTCACCCCCCAATATTGGAAATACGTATTCTCATTTGAAAATTGCAAAAGATAATAAATTCAGTTTAAGGTAGTCTGTTACTTTGCATCTAGGACTTCTCCTTCCCAGTCAAACATTTGGCATGGTAGGAACCAGAACCTACTGCTTTATCTGTCACTTCAGTTAAGCTGAAACTATCTCATATTCAAAGGGCAGGCAAATTAAAATAAATACTTCCCCAAAGGGCATAATATTTGGGGTGGCATGAGGTGATCGTTGAAGTACAGACTTGCATATATTTCTCTAGCTTTTCCCTAGTAGTCCTAGGGAAAAGGTCTTGGAGTAGATAGGTGTTGAAGAAACCTTTTTAAAAGCTGTGCAAGTAAATAGCATTTTTGAAAGTAAATATATGTATCAGCTGCATTTATTCAGTACCACCATACACTAAGAATGGGGAAAAGCAACTATTGAAAGTGACAAGGTGACTCAACTGACTTGTTAAATGCTAAACCAGTGCTACTCCTGCATTACAGACTGTCCCAAACTGAAAAACCCCTACACCTGCCTATATTCAGCAGCTGGATCTTCACACTGCAGCTGCACACCAGAGCAGATGTCCCTGAGAACTTCACTTGGAACAGCTTGGGTTGGCCAGATGACCTTTAAAGGTCCTTTCCAACCAAAACCATTCCAAGATCTTACATAAATCGTCCAAAATGTTTGTGCTTTGCAGGATTCCTGTCAAACTCTAAAGGGGCTCTATTGCAGCCCTGCCCCCAAAGACTCAGCATGGTGTTGCTATGCTCTACGTGGTCAGTTCTAGCAGAAATCAAACTCCATCACCACAGATGATGCCAAATTAGATCAAAGGGCCAAAACCCAATTAACCAAAGTCATTCTGTCTGCACTAGAGTGACGGCTCAGAAGGAAACTGAGAAGAAATTACCAATCTTGAAATACCTAAAGTGGAAGCATAGAACTCTAGTGGCCCTTAAGAAATAGTGACTTGATTTCCCTGTGATTACTGACTGTATTTGGAGCCAGGCAGCCTTTAGCTACTACATATATATACAAGTATTTGTGGGTAATAATTTGGGATTCCCAAGGTTAGAAGAGCATTTAAGACAGAATACCAGCCTAGGACATGTTTAAAATGGAAGTCTGCTGAGTCCTCCTCTAAGGACATTAAAAAACACCCAACTTGAAGGTTGTGTATTTCAAAACTGCACTTGTGCCTTGTACAACAGGAATTGATACGAGTGTGGGACCTTTAAAATAGCATAAATTACCATAGTATTTAAAATAACTAACTTTTCAAAGTGCCCATCTACAGAAATTGCTGCTGCTACTGTTAATTTACTTGCAGATAAAGATATATGATTAAAGATGCACTAAAAAGAAAAATAAAGCTTTTTTTTTTGCATCCATGCAATTTTAAAGCTTCTACACAATTTTAAAGCTTTTATACACATTCAAAACCTCAAAATGAAATGCAATTAAAAGTAATTGGGAATCTGAACTTAAAAAAAAAAAATTGGCTCCTAAAAAAGAAAATGAGTAAGTGAGTGGGAGGGAGGATGAGTGAGGAGTTATTTTGTAAGTAAGATTATGGAGTTACTCCGTATTTTTCAGACAGGACTCACTTCTATTCAGGTTGCCTTCGAGGGCATTCACTGTCTCAGAACTTATTTTCCCATTTGACCTCTACAATACTTCCATGGTTCTGCTCTGTGAAGTTGCTTCTCAGAAATAATTTGTTTATTAAACACATTTTCTTATGGAAACAGCTGTTTGTCTTATACTACTTAGAAGAAAATGTGGCAAAGAGCTAGTGGGGACAGCAGGTTTTTTTCAGGACAGTCCCTTGGGCAGGGTTAATTGAGGCAGGAAGCTATAGGATCACTTTCTTCTCTGAAGAGGGGATCTAAATACCACTGAATAAATTTGGTTTACATGTGAGCAGCAGCTGCATTACCAAAGAGAAAAAAATCCCTAGCTTTATTTCCCACTGTTTGCTATGGTGCAGATGTAATTAAAACAGTTTATTTAAGGAGGAAGACTAGCAAAATGGAAATATTTTCTTCAGATGTCAAAAGGACTGAAAATTTTGTCCCTATTTTTGTGAGTTAGATTACTTGGAGTCACCTCTGAAAAAGGAAACTCAGCTCCTCCTAAATTGATTATTTTGCAAATACAGTAAAATTTAACTGGAAGTGTTGAAAATAAATATTTAGTGTTAGAATATCTTCACGTAAAAGTGAAATCTCTAGAATCCTGCAACAAAGCACAGGATTCAACTAACGTTGGGGTTTTTTTTCCTCTCTCCCTATCCCATTAAAAAAAGTGGAAATTTCAGATTCTGTTCCATCAACCCCAGTGACAAAGGAGGTGGCCAAGAGATTCTCTACACCTGATGCTAACCCAGTGTCAACAGAACCAGCCTGGCTTGCATTAGCCAAGAGGAAAGCAAAAGCCTGGAGTGACTGTCCACAGATCATAAAGTAAACTGTAAAGTTACATCTCTATTGCTATTAACTGCTTTCTTTTATTTATTCTGCTTTTTACACATGACAAAACTGAAAATGCATGTATTGGAAGGACTGAAAACTGAACTGATTACCATTTTGCTCTAGCTCACTGTAAAGTCTACTCAAGTCATATATTCCATTGCTTTGACAAATAGCTAAAGGAGGTCATGGCAAAAATCTCACAGCCAGACTCTCTCAAAAACTTAAGAGTGCTCAGATACTGGATGTAAATTTTAGCAGGTATCATAATAAGGGCAAGAACAGAGTAAGAGTTCAGATGCTTCTTAAATTCTGTTGGTATTCAGTTCTGGAATTTTAGATCTCTGTGTTTGAGATCTCAGAAAATTTTTCAGAACTTTGTTGTTGAAATTAAGGAAAGATGCATGTTTCCTTCTCTTAAGTCATAATTTATTTAAACATGTTAAACTGTATGAACTGCCAGTTCTGCCTGCTATTTGAAAGCTTTTTCCCTAAGGAAGAGCTTCAGGATACATTGTTCTACATGCAAATGATAAGTGATGGTACCATCCAAATGCTGAGGTAATTTCTTTCATCATAGGATTAACAGACTACATCTATATACCCTCACTTCTAAGAAGAAAACAATTAATCCTACTTTAAAAGCCACAGTTTTTAAACAAATGTCATTAAGTTCTCAGAAAAAAATCAGGGATTCACTGTTTCTTCTAGTCATTTAAGTGCAACACTGTTTGTGCTTGGCCATATTTATGCTGCATAGAGACAGTGATTGTGGATTAAAACTTTAAATCAATTGACTGGAATCAAACTGTTCCTGTGTGAATGCAAATTCCTGTAGAATTTGTCTCAGTAAGTTCCCATGGGAGTAGGACTGGCAGAACTGAAGTTCACTGAGAACTAAGTCAGTGTGAGTTTTAGGAGTTTTAACTCTGCATTCTTCCTGATTTTACTCCACATGCAACTTCAGGCAGTTCAGATAACTTCCTGTACTTTGACCAATATAGCCAGAACACTTCAAAAAGAAGTTTACTTACCCCATCTCAGGTATCTGGTCTGGCAATTGAACACTTTATTACTTCACGTAACTAAAACATAAATGTCCAACCCCTCCCTCTTACAAAAAAAGGATAAAGTCCATAAATGTAATAAAAACGTCACTATCCTCAATACCCCACAGAAATCTCTAGGTCTGCACCTAGAGATTTAAAAAGTCACCCAATTAAATAAATCACCTGAGTTTGTTTTACAAGGAAGATTTTAAAAATTTTTGAAAGTCTCCTTCTTGCAACTATAAGGCTCAAAGGAATCTTTAAGCCTACAACATCATAAAAGGAGACATTTTCATGAAAAGAAATTACATCATTATATAATGATACAACATATGCTTCATGGAAGTGTTTTAGCCAAACTGCTGTAAGCAGCATGAGAAACAGCATTTTAAACTATGCAGGAAACAGAATGAAACCTGTTGTACACTCTGTTCCCAGAATCAAAAAGGAGTTTCAGCAAAAATCATTGGCAAGTGCAGCCTTTCCCACTGAACAGAACACAGGGGCTCAGTATCATGGTTACAGTAGCACAAACACAATGGATGTGTTAGATTGAGTACATGTGCAGAAGCAAGATGGGCTTTCTTGGGTGTCTTAAGCCATCAGATTTCTCAGTTTCATATTTAAAACCAGAATCTCTAATGTAACCTTTACCAGGAATACAAGTAATTAATATGTTTTAAGCAGAAATGAGACAATGCTGCTCTCAAATGCTTGGGAGAAAAAATGCCAACTTAATGCCTTCAATATCTTAAGAAAGAATTGGCCCTGTAATTACTTTTGCTCTGCTAGCACCAGGAATTAAGGCATCTTAAAGTTAAATTTACATCTTTTCCAAGTTTGATTGCCTGCAGTATGGATACGTAATAACTAAACTGCCTGAAATCCATCTTTACAATTATTCATTGGGAGGGGGAGCCAGGTAGAAATACAGAGAAGGTGAAGTAAATCAGGATTAGAGATACTGAGGTGTTAAAGGTTAAAGGTATTTTGAAAAGCATAGCAAAATTAGGTGCTATTGTGCATGACATAAGGATGCAATTTTCCAATACAATCCATTTATAGCACATAGAATAGAGCTTTCATTAAGGATGCTCCTAAGCTAAAGCTTCAAAGTAGAGGTTTTTTTCCCAACCATAAAGGTATCTAGTGTAACAATGGAAACTGTATTATGTACAGTACTTGATGGAAACATTTCTAAAGCGACACATGCAACAGTGACATTTCATGTTAAATTAACAAAGATTTGCACTAAATACCAATGAAGTGAAGTTTTACTTTGCTTTAGCTTTGTTGCAACCATTTCTGATAAAGTATTGGAAATCTGTAAAAATAAATCCAGAACACTACTACCCAGATTAAAACAGCAAAAATGTTTTAAGAACTGAATAAACCACTATGTAGTATATTGTCTCAATTTTTTGTAACTTATACAAACACAAAATACCATTTCTTTTGACAAGGTTATATATGATTAACCTCTATGTTCATATAGTAATGTATAAAAACTACAAGATGTATAATTGTGGGGTATTTGTTGTGTACTTTTTTAATTTTTCAAATGTTTTAAAGTGCAATTGTTTATTATACTGTCATTTTAAATCTTATTAAACTATAACCTGGTCAAAATTATCTAATCATTGCTATATGTTCTCTGTGTCTCATTTTGCTAATTGTGCAGTTCTGGTTTTCCTTACAAACAGAATTTTTTACAGTGCTACAAATGTACTAAACACTACACAGGATTTGGAGTAGCTGGCTCATGAGAGCAAGTAAGATAAGAGTTTCTACTACACTTCTTTTAGAAGACTCTTAGGAAATGTTCCCAGTGAAGTGTACTTTTGCCACTGCAAGTACTTGATTTGCATTACCAAGACCCCTGGTATGTAATTCTAAGGTGTTAAAGAACACAAAACCCAATTTACACAACCTTTTATTAATAGTTCTTGTGAAGACAATGTAAACAGCATTTGTTCAAACACCTTAAAAAATTATTTGACAGTGGTTGATTTGAGCAGTGCACACTCCATCTTGGAACTCATAATGTTCCTGTCATTGAGATTTAATAAATACTTATAGTTTTACTTCCACTTTAGAATACAAGAGGCAACTCCTACAGACTTCAATGGAGTCTAAGTTTATGCTAGATTTATTAAGCCATGACAGGCCTAGGTCCACAAAAGATGAACTATTCTGTTTGTACAAACTGTAGTAAACAGGTTGCTCCTTCCAGGTATATGAAATTCAGGCTATGTCTCCAGAAATCAGGTTAAAAATTAGATTCAAAAAAGGACTTGGGTTAGCTTGTCTAGCACAAGAATCTTGACAGACAGACAAACACTAGTCTGGTGCAAGGAAGAGGCAGGCACAGGTGAGGAGGGACTCAGAGAAAGCAACACACTCCTCCCTGGGAGACAAGCCTGCTCTCCAAGCTGTGGAGTATGGCACCTTACACACACTTTGTCCCCTCTCTGGCACGGTGCTGAGCAGCCATCCTCCCTCCATCACTGGACAGTGCCTGGTATAAAATCCCACCTGATAAGCCTGCAAGGAGCATCTCCTGCCTGCAGCAAATCAGGCAGAGGGGTAGGGATCACCTGTGAGCTCCTAGTTTACAAATGTAAACAATAACAAGGAAGCAGCCTAACATCTTAGCTGTTATTTTTTCCTGCTATATACAGATCTAGACAATAAACATAATCATTTCTACAGCCAACAACAAGCTTTGTTCCCCATACTACGGGCGAAGAGAAAACCTCGCCTGGAAGCTTATCTACTCCTTCTGCTGCTCCGCTCTTGGCATTCAGGATCCACACTTTGCCATCTGTAGATACTGCTGCCAAGAGAATTTTGTTATTTAAGTCATCACTTTGGAAAATGAATGGTGTTCCATATACACTTGAAGTGGCTTCAAATTTCCACAGTAAATTACCCTCCATGTTACAGCAGTAGATAAAGCAGTCGTGAGAGCCAAAAAATATTTCTTCTTTAGTTAAACTTGAGAGGCATGGAGATGAAAACACTGGCCCATTAGTGGAAAATTGCCAAACCTACAGAAAAAACATACCCGCCCATTATCAAAGGTTTTTTACATTATCAGTTTTAGAGCAACTGTAATTTTTTAATAGACTCATTATTGAGAAGAGATCATTTCATTTCAAAAGTATACGAGGTTTCAGCGAGGGCTGGTAAATCCTTGTCAAATCATAAGTAAGGTTTTACACAGAGAGTAAGCAATAAAAGTCTCATAAAATAGATGTGGAAGAGGGAAGAGTTACTACCTTTGTGAGGCCCACATAAAAATGGCCAATTTGGGAAAAGAATATTCTTGGGCTGTTGTACAATTCGTAAAGAACATCAAGAATCCTGTTAATGTGCCATTCTTTGCCAGAAAGCCATATATTCTGTTTGCAATACAGATTTCCTCTGCTTATGCTAACAATGTGCAGATCCCTCCTCAAGAGAGTATCAGTTCTGCAACACTGCTGCAAGCAGAGAGCAGTGCACGGATGGACTACCGTGTATTTTACAATCAGAAAAGGCTCAAGAATTGCCTTGTATACTGCATCTCAGGCCAACAAATGAATGGTGTCAGTTCTTTTAACACCAGATACAAACTACATTTATCTCTGAGGAACTAAAAAATGTTCTCATTTAATTCAATGTGAAGGCTGACACATTTTTTACCAGAATTATGATTTGGCAGAAACCTTTACTTCTGAATAACCACCACCTTACAGAAGAGATACCTTAAACATGATTGAAAAGCTCCAAATGAAACAATTTCATTTGCTGGCACTATACTTGACAATTTACTTTGGGTATAAGGTCTGAACTAGGAATTCTTTTATTGCATCAGGCAACTTGAGTTTGTGATTTTGCCATGAACTGTATGGACTATCCTAGGCAAACAGTTTTTCTACTTTCTCCTCTCTAAAAACAGGCACTTCTATTTGGTTCACAAAAAGGTATATGTCAATCATTAAGCCTCAGAAAACAGTCCTAATAAAGTATCTTATTCAGGGTTTTGTGATGGACATAAAAAAGTCAACAACACTTTTACCTTTTCTCCAGAATGAGTGTAACAATATAAGTTTCCATCCACACACCCAACACAGACGTAGTTCTCATTGCAGTGAGGAGAGGAGAAGAGTGGTTTTCCAAGGCTGCTTTTCCAAATCTTACTCCCTGTTACCTGTAAGTGGCAGCACGGAATATCTGATGCTTAACAGATATAAAGAAACAGCATAAAACAACCCTTCCATCACTGCCTGACCCAGCCCTTACGTAGTGTGGAATAAAAAGCCAAACCCCCAAACCAAAACAACAACAACAAAGCCAACACAAAACAAAAATGTAATCAAAAACTAATTTTCTTCCTCACCCTAGGCAAAGTAATAATGATAATTAATAAAGTATTAGCAGAAGTTCTGATAAATGCCAGATTTAGTTTTTTAATTCATTCCCAGCTGCTCAGTATGTGACAGGGACCAATGAAGCAGAGATACCTTGGAATCAAATTATACTGATACTCTAGGACATGTTGCAACTCACTATCTATGACTGTCACAATGCATTCCTACTGTATCTGCACATTCCCCATGAATTAGGATTATTCACAAAAATAGGAAGGCGCTGACTAACTAGCAGGTGGGTTTCTCAACTACCTGTTGCTGTGGATTACAGAATAAAAAAATATCTTTTCTTAAGCACAGTCCACTCTCCCTGCAAAACCACATACTGGTTTTCTAATGGTAGACTGGTTATTACTGAGGATAGTTGTAGTGGGCAGAAGGTAAAGGTGATTAGGATTGATGCTCTGTGTTGTGTGAGTACAAAAACATTAACAGCTGCTCCAAGTCCCTGCTCCTTTTATCAGGCAGGACCAGCTGTAAGCCAACAATGCCTCAGAAAACCATCAAATTGCTCCACATATATCAATGCCATTTCCCCAGTGCAAAGAACAGAACTGCACACTGAGATTAAAAGGACAACTCTTAAATATGGGGAGGGAAGCAGTTAAGAGGAATGAAGGGGCTTCTTTCTGCATTCTGTTATGACTTTGCATATTTTTTCTCAAATCCTACTGTCAAAGGAGGAAGGGGCAGGAAATAAATCTATTGACTTGCTCTCTCTTGCTGGTTTTACTGATACAGGAATGACAAGAAACTGACTGCAACTCTGGCCTATGGTTAGCACGTGAATTAAAGCAAATCACTTCTTATCACCAGATAGATTTCTGAAGTGTGGGAAGTATTATGGTAACCTTGTATATCATTACAATGCCCCCAGTGAAAAATATTTCATGGTAACATATGATCATCTTCCCTTTCACTAGAATAGCAATCTTAACTTCAGAAATACATTTGGTTTCATTTAAACTTGAGATCAGGATGAAAAACACATAAGCAAAGGTACATACTGGGTTAACAGCCAATAATAGTCCTCCTAGTGTAGCAACATAGAGGTGATGTGGAAAAGAACTTAGACAAGGAGATGAAAACACAGCTCCACCTTCACAGTGTAACTTCCATATACATGCCTTTTTCTGTAAGTACATGAAAAAAGAATAATAAACAATTTTCCAATTGGAGTTAGAGCTCATCATGTTTACAAAGATCTTTGAATGTCAAACATTATCAAGTACTGTGTTTACTCAGTTAAGAAGTGAAGACAATCTACGTGCCATGACAGCAACACGTGCCATTGGCTTTCTCTTCCAGTAAAAAAAATAAATTCAGCTAATGAAAAGGCAGTATCTGCCCCTTTTATTTCCCATCTGCCTTCATCTTCCCATTTAGGATGTAAGATTGAAAACCACAGTTCTATTTCTAGCTAGGCACCCTATTCTAAAACACCTATGGAGAATTTAATAACTAAGAAAATTAGATTTCGTTTCGACCAGGACTAATTGCACAAGAACCACAACTTAGAAGACAACTAAAACTGTTTACTGTCACATAATCCTAACCCCACTTACAGCAGGCCTAACTTTCAGAAATATGATTGTGGACTCCTAAGAATACTAACACCAGTGGAACTTCTTCTGGTGCACTATAAATAGAGTCTAAATTGGCTATTTATTGTTCTACAAGAAAGTTAGTGTTCTTACATAAATATCCAAAGCATACACATGCTGGTCATGTGATCCAATGTAGACCAGTCCACTGGAAGGGTCTACAACTGCAGAGCTTTTCACAGTGTCTTCTGTGACAAAAGTCCAGTGGATTTCTCCATCACTGCTTTGAAGCACATACACTAAGCCATCATAACAACCTATGTGGAATAAAACATCATGGGGGAAAAAAGAATAATGATTATTTGCATTTACAGTGTGACTTATGCTGCTAGTTGCATCACTCCTGGAAAGAAATAAGATTATCCATAAGGTAGAGTTTCAAAATATTTTCAAAAGGTTCACCTGTGTTTTTAGCTCAAAGGTTTTGCTGTTACAGTCAAAGGTGATTGTTCTTTCTAAGATT
>VWZV01000898.1:151126-180346 GCA_013397155.1 Irena cyanogastra | reverse complement strand
AGCCTGGGGACAACCATGGGACAAGTACTTGACCAGCTGGGAACAATGGTGGGACAGGTACCCAGCACAGAGACAACAGGGGACAACTGGTACCTGGCATGGGGACAGTGCTGGGACAGGGACCGGGCACGGGGACACCGAGGAGGGGACACAGCTGTGCCCTGCCCCTGTACACACCCTGAGCCGCCTTTCTGACACCAAAGGCCCGACCAGAGAGGAGCTTTCACTTTGTTACTTCTCCTGTTCTCCCAGACCTGCCCGAAGACACCACCCCTCATTAATTAATCTGTACCCTCATTAATTAATCCATACCTTCATTAATTAATCCATACCCTCAATAATTAATCCATACCCTCATTAATTAATCCATACCCTCATTAATTGATCTATACCCTCAATAATTAATCCATACCCTCATTAATTGATCCGTACCCTCATTAATTGATCCATACCCTCATTAATTGATCCGTACCCTCATTAACTAATCCGTACCCTCATTAATTAATCCATACCCTCAATAATTAATCCGTACCCTCATTAATGAATCCATACCCTCATTAATTAATCCGTACCCTCATTAATTGACCCAAACCCTCATTAATTAACCCATGCAATATCAAAACCAGGCCTCACAGCGAGGGCAGCCTGCAGCCCTTCAGATCCTCCTCCACAGGCATCGGCAGAACAGCAAAGGCATTTCCGAGCCACCTCCGAAAGCACAGGCTCCAATCCCCACCTCCCAAGCACCTCACCTGCCCCAGCCGACCAAAACAACTCAGCACTAACATGGAAAAACGGAATTATTGAGGTTCAAAAAGACTTTTGAGGGGTTTGCACTGTAATCACACGCTAGTTGCTCAAAGGGGATTTCTCTGCTCCAATATCCCCCGTTCCTTGAGGCAGCTGAACCAAACGTGAGTAAGAAGTTATTGCACTTGAAATGTGATTTTCACACGCTCCCCAAACGGCTGCTGCAGGGAGGGTTTCTGGAACACGGGGTTATCAGGAAGCAGCAGTTCCTGTCTGGCCCTAATCACCAGGTAATAAAAGTGCAGTGGGAACTGGAGGGACGGTGACGTCTCCAGCAGAGGACACCCCGTCCCCCAGAGCCAGGGCTGGATCCTGATCTCTCTGATCTCTCTGATCTCTCTGATCTCTCTGATCTCTGCCCTCTCCCTCGCTTATCTGGGATTTATGGGCCTGGCACAGCTTTCCCACAGGAGCTGCCCTGGATCCCTGCAGGTGTCCAAGGCTCGGAGCGCCCTGGGACAGCCGGAGGTGGCTCTGCCCATGGCAGGGGTGGAATGGGATGGGATTTCAGGTCCCTTCCTGTCGATCCTTTTGCTTTTTTTCTGTGCCAGGGTCAGGTGTGGGGCTGGATTTTCAGGGCGACACAGAGAAATCTCAGAACAGGCTTTAGGCTTTCCCAGGAGAGAGCTGCTTGCCTTTCCAAGGACAGCTCTGTGAGGAATTTCATGTTCTCAGGAAATGGACTGATAAAGGTTTTCTGTAAACTTCCCTTATTTTACAAATACCCCTTATGTTTACTTTTCCTTTACTGTTCATTCTCAAAGCATTCTTCTCTGCCTCAGCCCAAGGGGTGGCAGAGAGGCGTTGTGCCACCTGGCCAATCAAATAATGGTTTGCGAGTGGTGGTACAAAAAAGACGCCGTGTTACAATAAAGAGATAGAAGCCTTCTGATCTTAAGAAATGTTGGAGTCTCATTTCATGCATCTGTAACAGCGACAGGCCAGGATTCGATCGCGAGACGGGATTTCGTGTTTGGACTCAGAGGTTTGTTAGTTCTTAGCTATCCTGCAGTCTCACAAACCCTGAGTTCTACAGCACTTCTCTCTAACAAGGTAAAAATGCAGCCGTGTCTCTCTCTCCAAGGCCTGTTAAGGACAAACTGTCCAATTAAGAAACGACACCTCAATTATTTTTCCTTTTAACCCAATAACCAACCACCCGTGCCCTGCAATGGGGACTTTTTTATCCAATTACACAAAACCACCCAAACCCATGGAGAAGAAGGTGGAGAAGAAGGTGAAGAAGAAGGTGAAGAAGAAGGTGAAGAAGAAGGACCAGCCTCCACCCCAAAACCTCCACCTTGCTTTATATAAATTACTATACTCTAAAACCTTAAACTCTAAGTTTTCCACCATGTGATATTACACACTTCTATTCAAACTACACTACTAATTCACTACTAAAAAGTAGTGAATTCCACTACTAATTAATTACTAAAAGTGTGTGATGTTACACACTTCTATTCAAACTACTAATCCTAGTTCTAGAATTCAGTTTTGGAAGCTTTCCCCACGTCAAATGAAGCTTTCTCTCTGGTGAAATGCAGTGTTCTCTTGGGGGTCAGTGTCTGTCAGCACAGAAAATCTAAAATTCTCAGCAGCCAGGCTTCCAACACCTTCCAACCCAAACCATTCCAGGAATCCAAGATTTTATGCTTTAAGGTAAACCCACTGTCCACAAAACAATTTATGTTTGGAAACGCAACTTTCTCTGCTTAAGTTTCCTGCTGTTATGAAATGATCCAAAGTTTGCCCTGAAATACCCCAGAGAGGAGTGACTGCTCCAGGGGTTTTAAATCCCCCTGGGTAACGAGAAACCGGGAGCACCTGGGAACTTGGGAAGCGAGTCCTGTGCCATCAGCTGTCCCGAGTGCTGTCACAGCCAGGGGACACGAGCTTGGTGATGCCTTTGGGGCTACCAAAAACCAGAGGCCAGACAAAATTAAGGGAATAAAAAGCATTTCTATTTATTGAAGGGCTTCAGGTACATTGAGGGCACACAAAGCCCACCCAAAACGGACTCATGGGTTTCACACTTTTGTAATTTTGGCCCATTTGCATATTGGGGTTAATCTCCCAATTCCAGCTCCAGGTCATGAAGTCATTGACCCCAAGTTTGATGCCCCCAACTCACTTTTGTTTAATTTCTCAGGGCCTGAGGCAGTGAGGTGTCCTTGATTGCCAGGCCTGGAGAGGAATTGTTGTGTCTGCCCAGAATGGGGAAGCAGCAGCTCACACTGGCTGTGGAGTTTGGATTATGCACTACAGAACTGCAGGGTTACAGAAATATGGAAAATATGAAACCTAAAATCCTGAGGCATCATTCAGTGGCTCCGTTGCTTTTTCTAATGGAAGTGATTCACTTCTCTCAAACCTGGGGGCACAAATCTCCCTTGGGCTGACTCTTCCCGAGGAGAGGAGGTGCCTCACCTTCTGTTGTGCAAGAGTTTTACAGCTTGTTCTCAAAGCCCCACGAAAAGCTTTGAAATCATCTCTTTCATCTCCTTTCCTCCCACATCCTTCCTCTCTCCCGACTGTTCTATTTTTAGCAGTGATTTCTCAGTGTTCCTGTTGTGTTCTCTCAGCCTTAGATGGGTTTGGTGTCAGAAAATTTGCAATATTTAAGGGTGAGATGTGCATGAAATCTGATTTTCTGAAAGTGCCACAAAAATACGAATCAAGGGTTAAAACCTGGCATCTGTTGAGAATCATGGATACAGTGGAGCACAATTACTTTTGTTCTCTCATCCTTGCAATAACTAACACTCCTAGAGTTTGCTGTCAGAAAATTTGCAATATTTAACAGTGAGATATGCATGAAATTCGCTTTTCTGAAAGTGCCACAAAAATATGAATCAAGGGTTAAAAACCTGGCACCGTCAGAAAATCTGCAATATTTAAGAGTGAGATGTGCATGAAATTTGTATTTCTGAAAGGGACAATATGAATCAAGGATTAAAACCCTGGCATCTGTTGAAAATGACAAATAAAACTGGGCGCAGTTACGCTGGCAAACAACAGCAATGGGATCTCCTGCCTCAGTAACAGCACAGCTGAGTTGTCAACAGCACAATTTCTCAGTGAGGGACAGGAGGATGACAAAAAAGAGAATGAAATGTCCTGTACCTCTTTCCTTTTCCCCCCCAGGAAAAGGGGCAGCACTGTCCGACACCCAAAATGAGGAAAGCAGAGGCAATTGCCCAGGATGCAGGGAGGGTAAAGTAAACAAGATTCTTCTTGCCATAACAACTGCTGGCTTCAGAGGGCATTGAAGGAGCTGTTCGAGCCCGATTCCTCGGCACCGCTCAGGAGGAACGCGGAGATGCCACGGGCACACAGCTGTCCCTTGGGCACACAGCTGTCCCTTGGGCACACAGGTGTCCTTTGGGCACACCGCTGTCCCTTGGGCACGCAGCTGTCCCTTTGGCACACAGGTGTCCCCTGGGCACACCGCTGTCCCTTGGGCACACAGGTGTCCTTTGGGCACACAGGTGTCCCTTGGGCACACAGCTGTCCCTTGGGCACAGAGGTGTCCCTTGGGCACACAGCTGTCCCCTGGGCACAGAGATGTCCCTTTGGCACACAGCTGTCCCTTTGGCACACAGGTGTCCCTTGGGCACAGAGATGTCCCTTTGGCACACTGCTGTCCCTTGGGCACGCAGGTGTCCCCTGGGCACACAGGTGTCCCTTTGGCACACAGGTGTCCCCTGGGCACGCAGCTGTCCCTTGGGCACAGAGATGTCCCTTGGGCACGCAGCTGNAAAAGGGGCAGCACTGTCCGACACCCAAAATGAGGAAAGCAGAGGCAATTGCCCAGGATGCAGGGAGGGTAAAGTAAACAAGATTCTTCTTGCCATAACAACTGCTGGCTTCAGAGGGCATTGAAGGAGCTGTTCGAGCCCGATTCCTCGGCACCGCTCAGGAGGAACGCGGAGATGCCACGGGCACACAGCTGTCCCCTGGGCACACAGCTGTCCCTTGGGCACACAGCTGTCCCCTGGGCACGCAGCTGTCCCTTGGGCACACTGCTGTCCCTTGGGCACACAGGTGTCCCTTGAGCACACAGCTGTCCCTTGGGCACAGAGATGTCCCTTGGGCACATATCTGTCCCTTTGGCATGCAGGTGTCCCCTGGGCACGCAGCTGTCCCTTGGGCACACAGCTGTCCCTTGGGCACAGAGATGTCCCTTTGGCACACAGCTGTCCCTTGGGCACACAGCTGTCCCTTGGGCACACTGCTGTCCCTTTGGCACACAGCTGTCCCTTTGGCACACAGCTGTCCCCTGGGCACGCAGCTGTCCCTTGTTCTGCTCTCCCCAGGGATAACCCTGCCCAGGGCCACAGGCTGGAGGTGAGGAATGGGAGCAGATAAATAGAGCTGAGAGCAGGCAAAGCCTTCTCCTCACACGAGCTCTTCCAGGGCAGGTTCCAGCCACGCTTCCTCCGCGCTCGTTCGGACCCAGCGCCTTCGATGACGCAAATCCGGAGTCAGTGGCTCGTAACCAGCCTGGGGAATTAGTCAGCCACGTGAAACCTGGCACAGCTCAGCCCCACAGCCCGGGCAGCACGAAATCCTTATCTCAAGGACTTGTTAAAAATGTTTGGAGCTGTGGAGAGCACGGGCCTTCAGCTTCTCCCCCTCCGCTTTTCCTGCTTTACCTTCTCCTGGTCCATGGTAACAAAGCCCTGCGTGAAAGGGAAGCTGGAGTCCGGAGCGCGGTTCAAAATATTTGCAAGCGTAAATTTCAGTTTTGCAAAACTTCTCTGAAGTGCTCCAGCCCCACTGAAATCCTCAAATTACATTAATTTCTGAATTTTTAACAGCATGATGTGCTGGGAAGCCTGAAATGCCACTGTCACTTCGGGGCGAGAGAAGGATGATGTGGCCTCTGAATCACTCCTAATTCTCCTAATTCCTCCCCCAGCTCACTAAAACTTGGCTTGTCCCCCTTGGCTTTTAGGCTCTGTATTCCCAGGGAACTTGGCGAGTGATCCCTGCTGATCCTCACTCCCAAATCCCCCCTGGGATCCCTCCTGGAATTCAGCACCAATCCCAGCGTTCTCCCCACCACACTCATCCCTGCAGCTCTGTCATTGCTCGGCTCTTCTGTTTCCCACCTTGGAAAACAGATTTATTAATATTTATGCAGCTTTTAAAACGGCTTGGCCAGCCTCATGCAATTAATCATTTACTAAACTGCTAATTGGGGCAGCCCAGCCTGAGCGTTCTGGTGTCACGGGGAAAATGTCAATGTCTCCAAAACTGCTTGAAATGTCTTTAAAAGCTGCAGCCTGGTACCAAAGCCTCACATTTGGAGCCTCCTGGGTAAAACATGGAGTTTGATGCTCAGCTGGTTGTTCTTGGATGAAAAACGTGGACGGGTGAGGGAGAAATTAAGAAACGCTCACAGAAAGGATTAAACACACATTCCTGATCAGAAGAAAAATGCTGTTTATTCTATTTTTGCCCTAGAAATGAGAGCTTTCGGGTTGAAAATGATGAATCCCTTCTCTGTGTGCACCTGCTCTCATCCCTGCGCACCTCCAAGCACAGGTGTGTGTCCCTCTGTGTGCCCCCAAGGCCACCTCAGCTCTGTGCCAGGGTGGCACCAAGGCACAGACAGGGAAAAATGGTTGTAATTCAGATATTTCCTCTCACAGAGTGGTGAAAAAAGCTCGGTTTATGTGAGAAACAGAGCAGAGTGTGAGTGAGGAAGGGAGGGAAGGTGCCTTTGTGTGTCCCAGCCGTGTATGGGAGCAAGGACTGGAGGGAAAACATTCAGGAAATGCCTCCCAGCCCCCAAAAATGGATTTTTAGGGACCTGTCTGGGTGGGTGTGCCCTGGGCAGTGGTTGTGAGGACGAGGCAGGAGCACGGGACACCAGACTGGAACAAAAAGTTCTTCAATGCTTCCTGCCCTACAATAACTCCACACATTCCTTAAAGTTTTGGAACGACAAAATCCCGAGGTTCAGTTTAAAAAGGGCACAGAAGTGGGGGCTAAAGTTTAAGATTTTGACAAAAAGAGTGACAGACACTGACCTCCATGACCTTGCTATTTCTTTCCCTAACTTTTCCAGGGAATTATCAATCCAAAGAAACTCTAACGAGTGCAAAAAACAATGAGGTGGCAGAGAACTCGTGGCCCAAATTTTTGGCCAATGCCGCTGTCATGGCAATTTGCTCTCAGCACTGATTTTCTGAGCTGTGCTGAATAAATTTCAGATATTTCAGATCTCACCTCCCGAGGCTGGGGTTTGCTGTGGTTCAAACAGGGGCACACGTGGCAGCTGGGGACACGCTGTGATCCACGGCCGGGATCACATCCCATCCAATCCACTCAGACAGGGCAATTTCCCGGGTAAATCGCAGGACAAACAGAGCTGTTTGGAGAAGTCGTTATCTCGGCAGCTCTCTGAGTGACCCGGCTGCTGATTCCCCTCCCATCACAGGCTGGCTGCTGCTCCAAGGGGTTTTGTCAGGGAAAGCTGACAGTGGAAATCAGGTTTGTAGGATAACTGCGGGTCTGGGGAGCTCCACTGCCTGTCCACAGCCAGGACAGGCTCTGGTGTAAGCGGCGCTGGCTTGTGGCCAGGGCTCGTGGCCAGGGCTGGCCTTGTGGGTCTCTGGGGGCTGCAGCATTCCCTGGAATGCCAGACCCTGTTGTATTCTCTGGGGGAATGGTTTCTTCCCCCCAGGACCCCTGGATCTGTAACCACACAGTCTGACCCTTCCTTCCTATCTCAACCCCATTGGCTGGGCNGGCTGGGCTCCAGTTATCTTTCCCTGAGCAGAAGAGTATATAATCCCCTCTTCTTCCTGACTCGCTCTCTTTCCTGGACACCTTCAAGATTAAACCCTTGGAAACCCCTGGAGAAGGGCCTTTTTGGAGTTCCTTTATCCTGTCCCTGTAATACCCTTCCAAAGCCCTCAAGGAACTGGGCTGTTGTATTCTCTGGGGGAATGGTTTCTTCCCCCCAGGACCCTTGGATCTGTAACCATACAGTCTGACCCTTTCTTCCTATCTTGACCCTGTTGGCTGGGCTCCACTTACCCTTCCCTGAGCAGAAGACTATATAATAACCCTCTTCTTCCTGGCTTGCTCTCTTTCCTGGACACCTTCAAGATCAAACCTTGGAGAAGGGCCTCTTTGGAACTCTTTTACCCTGTCCCTGTAACACCCTTCCAAAGTCCTCAAGGAACTGGGCTAGCCGGTGCCCCAGGGGCGGGCAGGAGGGATATTCACGATAAAACCCAGCTGCACAAGGTCCAGAATGGGGGAAAATGATCAATAGTGCCCAACCTGCCCCAATCTGAGGTGATGCTCAGCCAGGCTGGAGCTTGGAGCAGCCTGGGACAGTGGGAGGTGTCCCTGCCCGTGGCAGAGGTGGCACTGGATGGGCTTTAAGGTCCCTTCCAGCCCAAAGCATTCCAGGATTCCGTGACCTTTCTGCCCTAATCAGTGTAAAAATGACCAGGAGCAGGCAGTGTCACTGCAGGGATGTTCCTGCTTTGTTGATGGCATAAACTGCCACGGCTTTGCTCTCCAGACGTCACCACGAGCACAGAGTTTTCTCACACCCCTCACACAAAAGCTTTTGTGGGAATTTTCCAGCTCTCACGGAGATGCTGAGCACAGACAGCCCTTGGCATTGTTCACCCGAGCTGTGCTCTTCCAGGGACAGGCTTTTCCTTTCCTCAGGATGAAGGTGGGGTGCCAGGGCAGGAGATTACTCAGAACGTGACAGTAACAGCAACAAAAAGCTCATTATGTGAGGTAAAGGGAAACGTTTAACCCTGGGCTCTTCCTCCTCTGTGTCCCTGCTGGTCAGGGAAGAACGACAGAGAAACCAACTCTCAATTCAGGTTCATTCAGCATTCCCTGGAAGCAGGAATGTGCTGAGAGCTCTGGATTGATCCAGGCTGACCTCTGCAACCAGATTTGGTGCTGAGGGGGGATCAGGCTCTTCTAGGAGAAGATGGGACAAGGAGAAGTGTGGGATAGTTAAGTTTATAGTGTATTGTAATTAGGAAATAGCTGGCTTCTGATTGTAATAGCGTGAATTAGAACAGCTGTATTTTCTCACACTTCTCATGAGACTGAAAATGGAATAAAAGTTTTTTAAGTGCCTCTCAGTTGCCCCATCTCGGGGTCAGAAAAGGGCTTGATCTGACAAGAAGCAACCTCCAGCTGTGCCAGGGTTGGATATTAGGAAAAGTCTCCTCACTGGGGAGGGGTTAAGCCTGGGCCAGGGCTGGAGTCACCAACACGAGCAGGTGTGGGAGCTTTGGAACAGGGATTTGGGCAAGGCTCGGACAGGATGATCCTGGAGGTCTTTGCCAGCCTCGGTGACTCTGTGACACCAAACTGCTCCTCCAGCAGTGACTAAAGCACCTCCAAAGAGCAGAAACAGGGATTCTAGAGAACTCCCTGGCTGGGAATGACACATCTGGCTGTCGCAGGAAGGAGTGGGGGATTTAAATCACAGCAGCTTTCCCAGAAATGGATTTAAACCACCCAGAAGATCCATCCTCTCCACCATCCCTTGGCTTTTCCCACTTCAGTTCCACCCTGGAGCCAGGTCCAGCCCCTTTTCCAACCAACCAAAATCCAGCTCTTGGTGCCTGGGTCACTCTGAGCTCAGCCACAGCAATTCCCCTGAAGGATCCCAGTGCCACATCCCAGTTTCCAGGGAATTGCCATAACAAATCTCAACTCTTGATTTCAAATCCTCCTGGATGTTGACAGCCACCATGGTTCAACACACAGAGGAACTTTTGCTGACACTGTTTCATCACATGTGGTAGAATTTCATACTCAGGAAATTTTAAAAGTGGTTTTTTTTTTTTTGCTTTTAAAATGCAATAAAAATATATATAAAAAGTTAAATGCAATATAAATGTAAAATAAAGTGCAAAATAAATCAAAGCCTGTACTGAAGAATAAAGTCCTAGGAGTTATTTATGTATTAGAGAGTAAGAACCCATTGCAATTCAAGAAAACAGAATTTCCTCTGATATTTTTCCATTTTTATTCATGTCCTTATTGGACTCACCCTGGAATCTTTCATGGCATTGGGTGCCTGTAACATGAACAAACAATATAAAGTTTTTATTCTTTTTTTTTTTCCTGTTTCATAGCTGAAAAGAGTCCTTAGAAGTTTGAGGGTTCATTTAGTATGAGCTTGGGCAACTGCATCTCCAAACATCTTATTCCTTAATATTTCTTTCTCATTAATTTTGTTTTACCACTTCATGGCACCAGTAAATGTGGAAATACAGCAAAATCAGCTTTTCCTGGAGCATTCTGGCACCTTTTAGCCTTGGACTGCCCAAGGCCAAGAAGATCAGAAGAAAACCAAAATATTAAAAAAAAAAAAATATTTGCCTGAAGTTTTATGAAATTTAAAAAAATAAAAAATCTGGCTTCAGATTTGTAACTTTAAAAGCTGCCAAGGTTGCCGTGCCCTTCTCACATATTTATGACTGAAAACAAGAGGGAAAAAAACCCACATTAATTTTGGTGGGAATCAGATCCGAGCTCAGAAATCTCTTCCTGATTTATTTTAAGAAAGAGCTTGGAAATGTTTAACCCAGAACGGCCGGAGGCACAAAGGCAGAGATTGCCCGGGGTATTTGCTCAGGGGTTTAATCCTCTCGGGCCGTTCTCCTCCTCTCTTATCCACACAGACACACCAGGAAGGCTCCAAATGTTGGCTCTGGGTTCCAACGGAACCAGCACTCAGGTGAGGAGCCACAGGTTCAAGTTCACAGCAGAATTTCAGGGCTTTTTGGGGGTTTGTTTTAAACTTTCTTCGGTTGATTTTGCTATTTCTTTGGTTGGTTTTGCTATTTCTTTGGTTGGTTTTGATATTTCTTTGGTTGGTTTTGATATTTCTTTGGTTGGTTTTGATATTTATTTATTTGGTTTTGCTATTTCTTTGGTTTCTTTTGCTATTTCTTTGGTTGATTTCGATATTTCTTTGGTTGGTTTTGCTATCGCTTTGGTTGATTCTGCTATTTCTTTGGTTGGTTTTGACATTTCTTTGGTTTCTTTTGCTATTTCATCCTGTCTTTCTGTTCAAGTCAAAGCCCATTGAATCATGGAATTGTTGAGGCTGGGAAAGACCATTTAAGATCATCAAGTCTAGCACCACATCACCCAGTGCCACATCCAAGCATTTTTGGAACTTTTCCAGGAATGGGGACTCTGCCACCCATTCCAACCCTTTCCATGAAGAAATTTTCCCTAATATCCAATCTAAGCCTCTCCTGGGGTAACTTGAGGCCATTTCCTCTCATCCTGACACTGTTGCCTGGAAAAGAGCCTGATCATCCCCTGGCTCCACCCTTTTTCTGGAAAGTTCTCCATAATCCTGCCCCTGAGGGAGGCGATGCCAGCAGGACCAGTTCATGGGCTGGATGTGAAAAATGTGAAATTCATCCCTGGCAGCAGGAAACCCTTAAAAAGCTCGGTCTAGGGACGGTGGTGGCACCAAGGGAACAAGTGTCCAAAAAGCATCCAAAAAGTGTCCAGAACTCAAGCAAAGTTCTCAGGAAAGGTGGGATTTGGTGAAGGTTGGATTTGATGATCTCGGAGGTTTTTCCAACCTTTTTGATCTGACTCAAAGTTCCAAATCCAGGAGAGCCTCTGCCTTTCCTCCTTCAGAGCGGTGCAAATTCAAAGCCATCCCTGCTTCGGACTGGAAGCAGCAGGAAAGGAATTCCTGAGGTTTTCTCTCTGCTTTTTATTAATGCTTTTATGGCTGTGTTTGCCTGGGATTAGCAAACACCCCAAGATCTCTGCCACTGTTTGCCAAGCCAAGGGATTGCTGACAGCACCTTCATGCAGAGCAGGGATTTGGGAATCTTTCCTGCTGCTGTCAGAACCTCAGACAAACGAGCTGAGGGAGAGTGGTGGCTTCACAAAGCCACAGCCACGAGCTGGGATAAAACAAGGAAAGACTTCGACAGCACGAGCCACTGACCTTGGAATTGCTGCCATGGAATATCTCCTGCAGTGCTGGTGAGATGTGCAAAGCTGGGGTGAAATTCCTGCTGTGAGCAGCCTTCTCTATGAAATCCTTCATTAACTCTGCCCTGTAAAAATGGCCTTCATTGTTTTCTCCAATTCAACAGTGAAAGTAACAGGAAAAAATGGGTTTGCAGCTCAAAGGCAGCCAGATCGTAGATGTGGTATTCTGTAAAACTGACCAAGTTCAATTAAATGCTTTTAGAAGTTTGTTTCACTCCATTTAATTTTCAGAATTTTGCCTTCTGCAGGTAATAAGTGGGGAGGAGATTTTCTTTGGCATGTCCCTGTGCACACTTGGGCTGGCTCTCAGCACAGGCACTCTTTGGACAGGCTGGTTAAAAACTGCTCCCATACCCACAGCACTTTAAAGCAGTCTTTGCTTTGCCTCCAATTAAAGTACCCCAACTGGCCAAAAGTCACAGGGAAAGCAGGAAAAGCTGGTAAATATATTTTGACCGAATGACATCCATTAAATCCTGGCTTTGTTCCAGCTTAGAAAGCAAAATAAAGGCAAGCTGGAAAGTTTTTGATTCTCTGACAGGGCAGGCCAGTGCAATAACCTCCTGCTCCTCTCTGGACACGTGGCTGTGGAAAGCCACCACAGGATTTTGCCAGCTGCCAGTCTCCAGCCCCCAAAGTGTCCCCCCAGGGCTGGCTCCTGTCACCTGCAGCCCTCCCACATCTCCTGTTGTGGCAGTTCCAGAGCCCATGACAGGGCAGGGGTGGCTTTTCCCTCCAGCACCTGATTCCTTCATCCCCCTTTGCCAGTTTCACAGAACCACAGAATCAGAATCACAGGATCACTGGGTTGGAAGAGACCTTCAAGATCATCGAGTCCAATGCCCTAACAGCTCAAATAAACCCTGGCACCCAGTGCCACATCCAGGCTGTTTTTAAACACATCCAGGAATGGCGACTCCACCACCTCCCTGGGCAGACAATTCCAACATTTATCACTCTTCCTGTAAAAAACTTTTTCCTAATACCCAACCTATATTTCCCTTGCTGTTTCCCTTGCTTGTGCTGTTTCCTGGGTGAAATTCTGCTGCAGGAAAATCCACCTGCAGCGGGAGGCACAGCCCGGAGCAGGATGGAACCAGAAGGCTCCCAGTGCCTGGGAATGGCAGCCTGGTCCCCATCATATGACAGGAACATTCCTCAGACAGATGAAACTCGAGAGCTCTGCTGTTTGTCTCGCAGTCTCACTTCTTTTCTGGCTGATTTGGATCTGGAAATATTCCATCCTCTGGCCAGGGGCTTATCTGATGGAAGACAACCGTGCGTGGAGTGAGCAAACAGGGCTGAGCTTGGCCTTTGTTCCTCCTGTGGTGCCCGGGGCCTGTCCTGCTCCCAGGGCACGGGGAGGTGGCCCAGGAACGTGAGCCACACAAAACCAGTTCTGATCACAAGGTGAGGGATCCCTTTTTGTGGGTGTTTGGAGTCCAGGAGCTGTCCCTGTGGAACTGACTCCTCCATGGCCAAATCACCGGGGTCTCCTCATTTACCTTCATTTCTCACTATTCCAGTCGAGGACTGCTTGTCTTTCTTTTTCTTCTTTCTTTCTTTCTTTCTTTCTTTCTTTCTTTCTTTCTTTCTTTCTTTCTCTCTTTCTCTCTTTCTCTCTCTCTCTCTTTCTCTCTGTCTCTCTTTCTCTCTTTTCTTTCTCTTTCTCTTTCTCTCTCTCTTTTTCTCTCTCNTTCCTTTCTTCCTTCCTTCCTTCCTTCCTTGCTTCCTTCCTCCCTTTCTCCCTTCCTCTCTCTCTCTCTCTCTTTCTTTTCTCTTTCTCTTTCTTTCTCTCTCTCTTTTTTCCTTTCATTTTTCTTTTTTCCTTTAGAACCAGCTTTGTCTCAGGTGCCCAGAAGCAAAACATCATCACTGGATGCCTTAGGCTGTTTCATTGAAGAGAAGACTCTGGGCCAGGAAACAATTCCTTATGCCACTACAAACTTCCTGTGAGGTTTGAGGCCTTAGTCCTGACCTCTCCAAAGTCCTGTTCCAGTAAACCAGGATTAAACACCTGCCTTAACTCACCTCCTGTCTTAGGACAGCTTGCAGCCTCTTTGGGAAAAGGAATGTCCAGGTCAGGACTCAGGACTGCCAGCTCCCAGCCTTCAGAGCTGTCAACCAGGCCTCAAAAACAACAGGGACCAGGAGATGCAAATAAATGAATAAATAAATAATCTGTTTGGGTTTTTTTCTCTTTGCTTTCTCAGTTTTACATTTCTCATGGTTTTTTCAACATTATTTTACTTTCATTAGAGCTGCTCTCATCTAAACACCAAAATAGCAGCTCAGTAAAATGGCAAACCAGCAAACCCAGCTGGGAAACCCTCCCTGAGTCCATGTTCCCTCTCAAGGAGTGAAGCTCATCCTGAGCTCTGTTCCACACAGCCCAGAGCTCTGGTTCAGGAGCTTCCACCGGGCCAGGCGGGCACTGCAGAGAACCCCACCCCATCTGAACATCCAACTCCCTCATCCCTAAGATGGGAATACTCCAACAGGCCAAAATATTCAAATTCACCCAACTGTCCAAGTGGTTTAAGTGTTTATTTAAGTGTATAAAGCTTTACATTAAAGGTGTGTGCTGTTGGTCTGGGATCTGGTTTTTATTAATAAGAGGGAGGTGCAAGGCAGGCCTAACTGCTCAGTGCCCTTTGATCTCAAAATCCTGGAACATTCGGGTTGGAAGGGACTTTAACATCATCTTTTTCACCTCGTGCCATGGCAGGGACATCTTCCACCCTCGCAGGGTGCTCCAAGCCCTGTCCAGCCTGGCCTGGGACACTTCCAGGGATGGGGCAGCCCCAGCTTCTCTGGGGAAGCTGCTCCCCAGATCTTACAGGACGCTGCCAAGGAATCCCCGGGGCCGCTCGGGTGCTGTCCCACTCCGCCATGGACACCTGTAGGGTTGTTCTCCTCAAGCATCTTCTCTCTGCTGGTCCCAGGCAGAGCCTGGCTGGTGGCTCCCTGTCCACATGGGGGGATTTTGGTCACTGACTGCAGTGCCAGGAGAGGCCTTGTGCTGCAGAGGGAGCTGGGGCCGGGCGGTCGCTCCTTTGTTCTGCTCCGGCCTCAGCGTGGGCCGGGTGACTCAATGGAGTGATCTCTGTTTGCTCTCGGCTGTGGGAAGACCAGAGTCCATCGGGCTGGAGACTGAGGCATTATCCAGGTGAGAGGCTTCTGCTTCCCCGTTCTTGTTTGCCAGGACAAAAACCGCCGCGTGCTCTGGGCTCCTCTGCCTGGATTTCTGTGAGGGATCAGAGGAGCTCAGGGCCTGACTGAGGCAGAGCCAGGCATGGGGGAAAAGCAGTTGCAAAGCCTTCCATGGGCAAAATGGGGTGAGACAGGGAGAGGATGGGCAGAATCATGGAATAATTTGGGTTGGAGTGACATTAAAGCCCACCCAGTGCCACGCCCTGCCACGGGCAGGGTCACCTCCATTGTCCCAGGGTGCTCCAAGCCAACCTGGCCAGATTCACCTCATGGAGGCCGAGGGTTGGATCCACTCAGGTGAGGCCTCACCTGCAGAGCTGCTCCAGCCCTGGGCCCCGCACAGCAAGGACCTGGAGGTGTTGGAGAGGGTCCAGAGGAGGCACCAGGGCGATCAGACAGAGGGAGCAGCTCTGCTGGGAGAGCTGGGATTGTCCAGCCCAGAGAGGAGAAGCTTTGGGGTGGCCTCGTTGTGGCCTCCCATGATTAACTGTAGGGGCCTGCAGGAGGAGGAGACACCATTGACAGGGCCCTGGAGGGCAGGAGGAGGGGAAATGACTTCAAGCTGATAGAAAGTAGGTGTAGACGGGATATTGGGAAGGAATTCCTCCCTGTGAGGGTGGTGAGGCTCTGGGATGGAATTCCCAGGGAAGCTGTGGCTGCCCCTGGAAGTGTCCAAGGCCGGGTTGGAGCAGCCTGGGGCAGTGGGACGTGTCCCTGCCCATGGGAGTGGGTTTGGAGCAGGATGATGTTTAAAGTCCCTTCCAACCCAGGCCATTCCATCATTCTGGGTCTACCTGCACCCCTCTGAACTCTGAGAACGGAGCCCTCGCGCGTGGCCAGCAGAGCCCTGGTGGATTCCAGCCAGCAGAGAACTGTGCTCAACCCCACGTAGGAGCAGGTAGAATTCCCTGTCCCTTGGGAAAAGGGAGCCAGCCCTCACGTAGGACCAGGATAAACAATAGCAGAAGCAACACCTGCAAAAAAAAAAAGGGCTCCTTACTTCACCATGATCTGCTTTGTCACTCGTGCTGTGGAGAACATTAAACAGCTCGGACGTGCGCACACAATTACACAACAGGGGCCACAGCCAGAAACGGGCTGCAGGTGTGTTCTGAGGAGAATTCAACCTTCAAAAATCACTTTATTCGAGTTAAGAACTTATGAGAAGTTCATGACTCTTGAGAAATCCATGGCGAGGTCCCGTGCCTTCAGTTAACTCCCTGCAGCCTGCAGTGGTTGGAGCTGCACGGCCTCCATCACCCTGGGGCAGGATAATTAAGCAAAACGCAGCTAACGAGGGGGAAGATGAAGTAACTGATTTTTGGCCTTTCATTTCAAAGAAAAGGGAAGGAAGGAAGGAAGCCACACACTTGTAACACCAAATATGTCTGTGATCCTCTCAGGGCCAGAAGTGCTGCCGAGACGTAAAATATTTGTGATGAGGTTTCATTAGTCAGGCTCAGATGACAGACTGTGACCTGATTAAATATGCAGCAAAAATAACTTAGCTGCTGCTTACTAAGGTAGTTTCAATCATAATTTCAGTGAGAAAAGATTATATTTGCTTTATATTAAAGCCTGGTAGTACAAACAGAGCCAGTGCTGCACTTAAGCTGAGGAGCAGGTAATGAACAGCTGGAAGGGAGAGAACTTTTCCAAACACTCAGGTCAAAAGCAACCACTGGATCATTTCCTTCAATAAAACCCCAGAAAGCAAAACATTGAGGGCTGGTTGTTGAGGAAAAGAAGGATTATTCACTTTGGGAATGGGTGAGACAACAGAGGCAAGCACAAGGAAAAGCTTTATGTAAAGAAGAGGTTTTAAAGAGGAACGGAGCTTATCCAAGAGTGGGTCCAAGGTCCTGGAAGGCCACAGAAAGTGTTCTGTTGACTCCAATGGGTTTTGGATCACTCTGGAAGTGGAGAGGAAGGGATGGGGCTCCAGGGAGAGGCAGGTTGTGGGGCCACTGGAATGCAGCTGGGAATTGATGGAGGAAGCCACGGGGAGCTGAGGGCCGGAACACAGAGGCGAAGCCGTGTGCTTTTATTTGTATTCCTGAGAAAAATAACCAGCTGGAGGGCTTGGGCTGGAGCCTGGGAGAAGGGAATGGAGGCAGGAGGAAGGCAGGTGGCTGAGCAGTGGTGCAATAGAGCCGTGGCTGGCTGTGCAATCCCACATCCCTCCCCTTGCTCCCAGAGGAACAGGATGTGGTGTTGGGGCACAGCTGCTGAGCTGTGCCGGGCTGGATGGGGGCAGCAGAACCAGCAGCAGAACCAGGCACAATCCTGGCCCTCGGCTGCTGAGCTCTGTCTCAGGGGTGGCTGAACGTGGCTCTGCTGGAGAAGAGTTTGGTTGCTCCTGAAAATCCCTGTTTAGTGCTTCAGCACCTTTCCAAATCTTGTTCAGCGTGAACTTTGGGACAGGGCAGAAGCAGAGAAGTGATCCATGCCTGGATTTTTCCTGAGCTCTGCCAAGTGCTGCCCATACAACTCTCCTTTTACTGTCAATCCAGGCAGGACTTGTGCAGATCCTCAGTGTAGGGGTGAAATTCACCCTTTGCTGCTTCTTTATTTTAATTGCTCAGGGAGCACTTGGGTTAAACCCACCAATATTCAGTCACTAAATGTTGAGACAAACTTGCCATCCAATTTTACCCCCCTAGGAACATGAAAACTGCTCACTTGGACTTTGTCCAATTGTTTAGTGAATTCAAAAAATCCCAAGCCAGCTGAGACCTCAAGGACACCTCTGTGAGCTCCTCCAGGGGAAGAAGCCAGGATCAGATTATTCCAGAATCGCTGAAGCGAGGGCAGGAACATCAAAAGCTTCTCCAGTCACTGAAGGAAATTACATCCCCTTCCCTTTCAACTCTCCCCAAGACCTTCATCACCTCGCATTCCCTTCTTCCTGCCAGCCCTTTGTTGGGATGGAACTCTCCCTTCCATGCTGCTGGAAAACTCAGCTTATGGAGAGCATTAACTCTGGAGATGTGGGGGTCACACAGCATTTTCACGTGCGTCACGCTGAGAGAATGAGCTGAGATCAACGCTTGGCCAGCAGCCAGTTGTTTTTAAAACCAGTTGTTCACAGTTATTTCTCTTAATTATTATTTTTTTTTTGCCAGGCAAGGATGCAGTCCAAGAATGCCCAGCTTATTTTTATTCATAGAACATTTAAAACACTGAATTGTCTGCCTTTCGTCTCCACAGAATTTAAAAGGCACCAACCTAAATCTCATGACACAGCTCCTGTCTGATTTTGAGCAACTCAGATGAACACCTGGGCAGGGAGATGTCAAACCCTGCACGAATTCTTTCCCTGGAGGCTGCTTTCCTAACCTGGGATGGCAACATGAGTTGAAATATTTGACTGAAGCGTTGCAAACAAGCAGCTGCCAAAAATTGTTATCAATTAGCACCATCCTACATTTAATAAAAGCCCAAACCCATCTGTTTGCAGCTCCCAATCTGTCTCAGAACGTCTGGAGATCTGGCAAAAATCAAAGGGGAAAGTTTGGCTTTAAAATGTTCTAAAAATCAGAACTTTTCAACAGAGAAACAGTAATTTACTAATGCTTATATGAGAAGAGTAATGGCAGTAAAATTCTCCTGTGGATATAATTCTCCTGTAGATTTACATAGATATATTTACTCTTTTATAAATTAACATAAATTACGAATATATAAATTACTTTGTCATGTTTATTGCTGACACTGCCATATTCGAATATAAATTTATATCCAGATGATCCACTCCAGTTCTCTGTACTCTGTAACCTCTATTTTAACCCACGAAAAGTTCACCTTCTCTAAAGCAGTTCTGTGTCGACACTCGTGCCCTGAGCAATTCCATGACTCCTTTATTACAGCTGACTGAGTCAATGGGGTCCCTTTCTGGCAGAGATTTTTGGAATATTATGGGACAGAGCTCACCTGGAGCATTCACTGCTCTGCCTCCTCTATTGAATCACCTGAAGCAAACATTACTAACAGAGATGACAGGGCAGCAAAGGCTCTGCTCAGTGTTTATTCTGTCAGTGATTCACGGGGCAGATTCAGGGCTAAACACCCAGAATTAAAGCTCAGCTTTGCCCCCCAGCCCTGCTGACCTGGTTTACCCCAATGGGAACTCTCCCATTCCTCAACATTCCACTGGTTTTATTTCAGCTTTTATCAGCCAGACCATGGATGGATGCAATCAGGACCTGCCCAACCATTCAATGACAGCTCCAATTTCCAGATTTATTGATTTATTGATTTATTAGTGTTAATAATTTTCTTTTTCCCATTTTTAGGGAAGCCAATCCGAAGCAGCGATCGATCCCTCTCCCGATGTGCGGGGCACGAAGCGAGCAGCAGGAACTCCCCTTGCTGTAACACTCTGTGACTTGGGTGTTGTGCAACACCTTGAGCAAACACTTCCTCCTGCAGGAGCAGGAATAAAGCTGAACCCGTCCCTGCCTCTCGCTCAGAGCCCGGAGCAGCTCCCGGGCAGGGCCACGCTGGGAACGCCACATTCCCACCCAGGGAGCCTCAGCCAGCCCAGAGCATGAAAATCCTCCTCATTTCTGCTCTTCTGCTGCATTTCCTCCAACAAGGTACGGCGCTTTTTGTTTTAGTCCTTTACCAGTTTTGCTATGGACAACGCTGTATGGATTTTTAATTATTAACTGGCAGATAATAGGGAGGAACAGCGAGTTAAAGCCATTGGGAAATGGAGTTAGGGAGAGTTGGGATTTTCTGTTCTGTAATTCTTTAGTTAGAGCAGCATTAACTTGTTTGAAAAGTAGCCATAAATTGCCTAAGGACCCACAACTGGTTGGTTTTGTGAGCCACTAAAGCAATACTTACCCTGCAAGTGAGAGGCCAATTTACACAATCACACCAATTTATCAGCATTTTGGCCATAAAAGAACAGATTTTTGTGTGAATTCAATTATAACATTACCTGATTTAAAGTGTTGATCACCCTTGATTTATCTGCATGATACTTTGGGTTATATCCAAGTGACTCCACCTGAGCAGATCCCACTTTTTTTCCCCACAATTTCTTTTAATTTCTGTCAACAAGGAATGGAATTTTTCAGGGCTTGGTCTGGACAAACATGTAGAGGATTTATATCCATAATTAAACATATAATTAGCATTCAGGCACAAATCTATAATTTGGTTTTTTGCACAGAATATCTGAAAATGAGCACACCATTAAGGTGTTATCTTTTTTTACCTTGACAAAACCACAATTTCATTGTCAATAAAATCCTCCCTAATGATTTTTTTGCTGGTTGAAGCCCTTGGAAAAGCACACAATTATTTGTCCCTTATTACAAGTTGTTGTACGAGGCCCAAGGAATTTCTTTCCTCCTTTCAGCTCGAGACAAAGCCTGAAGGTAGCAAAGACAATGCACTGATTAAAAAACTCCCACGAAGAAAGGATTCATTCCAAACAAAACCAACGAGTTTTCCTCGAAATTCTGGCTGGATCAGATACAGGGAAGAGATGAGTTTAGTCCTGAGCCTCCGTTTAAACCTTGCCTTAACTTGAACTCTCTGAGCTGGAGTTGCACAAAGGGTGTGGAGAGATAAAACTGGGGATCTCTGCTCCGAGAGACATGAAATATTCCTGGGATTGCTCCACAAGGACACACCCGAGGCCTGTGGAGAGAAATCTGAAAAGCAGCAGATTTTTCAGGAAATAAACATAATTAGTAGCTTAAAAAGCCATAAAGCACCGTTGTGAGTGGCAGTAGTAAAGTTACACTTGGTAGCTGCTCCCAGCACGTGCTCGGTGCAGCAGCTCAGCTGACACGGGATCCCTCTGCACCATTCAATCAACATCTTTATCAAGATACAACCAGGTTTGCTCTGCAATTACTTTTGGAAAGGGTTGAATCAAATAAATCAGTGCTGAAAGAATGGATCAGTTTGTTTTACCGCGACAATTTGCATGAGGATGTGCTCTCCTGTTCCAGAGAGAAAATTGCAGTAATTGGAGGCCTCTCTCCTGGAAAAACCTGGCCCTGGGGCAGGAATTACCATGGGAGGAGCTCTGTTCCTTTGTTTTTGTGGGATTTCATTGGCTTTCTGGGCAGCTTAGGGGGTTTTTTGGTTGTTGTTGGTTTATTTTTCAAATACAGGCCCTCAAGAATTCACCAATTCAGATGAAATTCCATTTTGTAGGAGATGAAAGAGTTCAGGGGTATCTAAAACCTGCTCTTGCCTTGGTGCAAACCAACACATCCCCTGCCCAACCTTGTTTTCCCAAAACCTGGCTCCACCTTCCAGGATGAACTCTGGCAGGGCTGGCCCCAAATTAACTTTGCTCTGCATTTTCTGATCTTCAGAGCAGAAAGCAAAAGGAAATTCTTTTAATCAGCCTTGCATTTCCTCACCCAGCTCTTTACAGCCACTGCAGACCTTATGAGGCCACTCAGAAGGGTGTTAGGAACCTCCTGGATTCCTTGTACCTTCAAGATTTTCCTGATTTCCTCCCTGTCTCCCATCATTTTACCTGGATGCCTTGCACCTTCAAGATTTTCCTGATTTCCTCCCTGTCTCCCATCATTTTACCTGGATTCCTTGCACCTTCAAGATTTTCCTGATTTCCTCCCTGTCTCCCATCATTTTACCTGAATTCCTTGCACCTTCAAGATTTTCCGGATTTCCTCCCTGTCTCCCATCATTTTACCTGGCCATGTCCAAATGTCTCCCCCAATCTTCTGCTGTCCCTCCTTCAACCCAATCCAAGAGGTAAAAGTTGTAATTATTTATTACCACCCTCTCTTAAAGTTCTGCAGAATTATTTTCGTGCCAAAGCCTTCCAAAGCAGGAATCTTACTGCAAAGCTTGCATTGTGTAAGTTTGTTTGCTGGTGCAGAGGCAGTCTGGGCCTGTCTGTCACGTGATAAGGTTTGGAGATCGCTCATTCCACAAACCCAAATCCATTAATTCACGTCGCTGGAAAATGCAGAGGGAAAGGCTGCACTGCCATGGCTGGGCTGGCCTGCTGGGACTTGAACTGCTCAGAGCTGGGGGAAGAAACACAAAGGGAATTGCAAGAAATGTTTGGACACCTGGAGGTAGCCAGGGAGGGCAACTCCTCCAAAATCCAGGATGTGAAAACCTCTGCTGTTCAGTCAGGCCATGGAGGCAAAGCAGGGGAGCACGAGGTGCTGCAAGAACCCCAAAGAATCACCTGGCCAGCCATGAAATTGGGTGTTTAATAAATGAAAATTGTGTTTTCATCAATCCCCAGGGAGCAGCAGAGGGAAGTTCCCTGGAGCTGAGCAATATGAAATCGTTTACCCACAGAAACTGCACGCGGTGCACAGGAGAAGTGTAGGAACGAGCTCAGAGGTAGGAAAGGAGATCATTTTTGGGTGATTCTGGGAGATGGGGAGGGATTTCTGCAGCTAAAACACCCTTGGGTTTCAAAGGTAAGAGAATTTGGACAAACATTTGCTCTTCCAAAAATAAAAATGTGGAGAAGCAACGCGGTGTTTAGTGAAGAGGAGCCGAGGTGTGCTGGGTGTGAAGAGAATCCCTAAGGCCATCTCTGAGCTTGTGTCTCTGCAAAGATGTGGGGTTTGATACTACTCAGAGTTTTAATATCCTGTGGACACTTGAATTTGGATTAAATTAAGCCAATAATTAAAAGCAGCCACGGTCTGTGCAATTCCAGAGGGTGTTATGGAAGTGTCTGAACCCAAACATCCCCTCAGCCCTTGCCCAAGCACACAGGATTTGTGCTTATGGAGGTAGAAATGAATTTGCAAAGTCAAATCTGCTCCTCTAATTAAAACCCCTCAAACAGAGTGACCTCCTGCTCATCCTGCTCCTGGCAGAATCCTTGTTTTTGGTGAGGGGAGGAGGAAAAGAACACGGCTGGCAATCCAACAACACCACTGGTGAGGCCAGGAGCTGCAGCAGAGCATTTTCTGACACTTCAATCTGTTTCCAGAGCAAATATGATGACATAGTGAAGTACGGGATCAAAGCCAACGGAGAGGAAGTGGTGCTGCAGCTCCGAAAAAATCGGTAAGTTCAGTTCAGCTCTGCCCTTATTCCTCTCTGGGAGCCACTGCAGGGTGTTCAGAATGCCAAACCCCAGGGATCAGAGCCCTGTGAAACAGAAGTGTTTTGGTAAATGCAGCATTTTGATGGCAAGGAAAGAAAAGGGGAGAGGAAGAATCCTGTCACTGTTTGGGGAATGTGGAACAAGTGCTTGGGATGAGACATTGCCATGATGGAGGGACTTCCCTCCTGCTACCTCTGCTCCCCCACTTCCTTCCTAAATTGTTCAATCCAATGCATATTTAATATTTTTCTATTATTTCATAAGTTTTCTGTGACCATGAAGAGTCTGTGGGTTATAGAATTGTAGTCTGGAGCAACAGGACAAGGGGAGTGGTTTTAAACTGAGCGAGAGAGGGTTTAAACTAAAGATTAGGAAGAAATTCCTCCCTGTGAGGGTGGGGAGAGGCTGGGATGGAATTCCCAGAGCAGCTGTGGCTGCCCCCAGATCCCTAGAAGTGTCCACGGCCAAGCTGGAGCAACCTGGGATAGTGGAAGGTGTCCTGGCCATGGAACTGGAAGAGCTTTCAGGTCCCTTCCCACTCAAACCATTCCATGATTCTAGGACAGACTCGATGATCTTGGAGGTGTTTTCCAACCTTAATCATTCTGTGGTTCTATATTTATATATCCCTATATTATAGACAGATAAAGAGATAGATAAATTATAGATAGATAGATAAATTGATAAATAGATCAACTGATACAGATATTTACCTTAGCACTACTTCTCTTGAACCTGGAGTAACTAAATATAACCTGGCATTGACAAAATCTTCCTGGAAATGGAAAGTCTGGCTGCAGCAGGACATTAACAAACGCTCCAACAAGTCTGGGTTAATGGGTGCTTTTCCAGAGGCTGTGCAAATACAGTAGTGCCACAATCAATTCATGTTAAATATAGACTGTAATTAACTGCTTGCCCCTGTTTTAATCTAATCCAAATATTTGGAGTGGGGGGAGGGAAATAGTGTTGTACTAAATTCTGTTCTTTGAAGAGAAATGGGATTGTGGCAGTGGAAGAGAGTTGCCCAACGGGAGCCACTGCAGATGTGCTGCTTTTAGGAAGATGTAAAAAGGGCCAAAAAAAAAAAAATCAATACGTAATTATACATTTGTATCCAGATCTGCCAGGAGATGAGTTCATCTCAGTGAAATCAGCAGACTTTAATTGCTTTCTTCTTTAAGAAAGTCTTTTTGTTTGAGTAAGGATTATGAACAAGCAGAATTCCCCTCCCTGCAGCTTTTGCTTCCCGAGTTTCTCCGATACTAAGAATAACCTGAGTAATTGTTTGAATTCCCCACGTTCTCGGCGTGCTGTGTCATCACCTCATTTCTACACGGCAACAATTTCCTTGCAATAATGACTGCTTGGCTCCTTGCAGGGACCTCCTGGCTGGGGATTATTCTGAAACTCTTTATTCTGCTGACGGCCGACAAATAACAACAACTCCTCGCATCAAGGTAACACAGCAAGGGTTTTTCCCTTTTGCTTCCAGTCTCGAGGTCCGTGTGAGATTCATGGATCTGTGAACTAAAGGGAGATAGGAGACAGAAAGGAAAGGTTTGAAATCCAGGTTTGAAGCATTTAGGGTGGCTCTGAAGGGACGGGGATGTTGGGATCGATCACTCGTGCCTGTTGGGAATGAGCTCCATGGTTTGGCTTCCAGGAAGGCACCACCTCAGTGGCTGCTGAACAGTTTCTGGGTCCAATTCCAGCCCTTTGTCGGGAGCCAGGGCCATCCCAAAGCTTTCAACCTCCCGTGTACACTTTGCTCCTCCTGCCCAGCCCCGTGACTTGATTTCTGCCCTGACCCCAGGGAGATCCCGGGCTGATAAAGCCCCATTTCCTCCCGGATCACGTTTCCAGCCACGCTCTGTGCAGCTGAGCCCAGCCGCCTCCTCTGAGCCCTGACAAATCAGTTCTGCACCTGCAGACGAGCGGGACTGCTGCAGAAGGGAGTTTTCAATTCACTGCGCACTGACCTTCCCCAAAGCTCCCACCTGAAGTTCTCCTCCAAGCTCGTGAGATGTGTTTTAACAACACAATCTGGAATTCGAAGCCAAATTTTCTTTGTTAGGAGCAATTAGGAGGATTCTGAATGAAATAAGTGTGCATAAATAACTCTGGGTTGGTTTTTTTTTTTTTCTGATTGCTCTAATTATTTCACTTCCTGAATGAATCCTGTGAAAACCTGGATAAAGACAAACTCAAAGAGCCCTACCTGTGCTGAACAGGGAATTCCTACCCTGGGGATATTGAGTTGTGATCAGGAGTTTTTCCTCTTGCATCCCCAAAGGATGGAGATAAAGCCTCCTCTTTTCCCAGTAACTTTCCCTTTTTTGATGTCGTTTTCCCTGTAACAAAGTTGGCATTTTGTGATGGAAGACAAATAAATCATAAAGTTAAACCAAAATCCACAAGAAAACAAAAAGGGAATGAAGGTTTGGATACAGATTCTTAAGAATTCCATTCAGGAAAACACTGTGGGTAAAATTTTCCATAACCCCTCAGTGACTTTGAAGTCTCTTTGAACACAGAAACAGAAACTTTAAATCCTTAAGCCAATTAAGTCCCAAAACTGTTTCCCCTACCCATGTTTAATATAATACCTGTACTTTAATCTCACTGAAATTAATGCATTTAATTGTTGGGTAATTAAAGAGCTGTTCCTTGAAATTTGGGCTCAAGGAAACCACTTGATGTGGACTTTAATTGAGCAGAGCTCAGCAGTGTGTGCTTAATTTGGAGCAAGGAGTGGGAATATTCTTATTTTTCTGTGCTGTGCATTGACCAGAGCCCAGAATTGTTGGTTTTTGTCACAATTTGTGTGCTGAAGGATAAAAATAATGGGTCCACAGCAAACATGGAAATGGTCATGAATTTTTAAAATTCCTTTTAAGCATCTCCTAATGGGAGACTTCCTCAAGTAGTGCACTTCATTGCAATTTGTAGATAGTTTAATTTGTTTTCTGAAATCCCTGGATCCAATGGATGCCCCAAGCTGACACTGGATTTTTTCTCCCCCAGGATCACTGTTATTATGGAGGCCACGTGGAGGGTGATGCTGAGTCTGTGGCGAGCATCAGCACCTGCACAGGGCTGAGGTGAGACGGGCTTGGCTCCCAAGAGCAGGATGTGCACCTTTATCTGGGATAAATGTTCCACTAGGAGAGAATCAGGATGGAAAGGTGTTATGTGATCTTTTATTCAGGCTTTGGAAACTTGTTTTCCGAAGAAAAACAGAGGGAGAAGGAAGAAAAGTAGTTACTCTTAGTTCCTTGCAGTATTTCAGTTTTTCATCTCAAATCAGGATGAAAACACCTTTGAATTTCCCACTGGAATTAAATCCACTTTTCAACCACTTCTGTCAGCACAAACTCCCCAAAATTTAAATCAGATTAATTCCTAACCCAGCTTCTCTTCGACTGAGAGCACCCACATCTTCCAGTTGACTCACTAATTAATTAATTTCTGCTTCTAAAGTGTTGCACGTTGCCTCAGGCTGCTGGAATAGTCCAAGGGTCTATATATTCAGGATAGATTCTCCCTTGATCCTAAACCTCGCATTCCAACCCATTTCTTAGTGGCTATTTTGAGACCCGTGGCCAGAAGTTCCTCATCGAGCCCCTGGGCGCCTCGGACAGGGCTGAGCACGTGGTTTATAAATACGAGGCCCTGAAACAGGAGCCCATCAAAACCTGTGGGCTGGTCAACAACTCCTGGGAGCAGGACTCCAGGGACCCCATCAATGACATCTTCAAATCCAGCAACAGCCCCGAGGTAAGGACACGGCTGTCCCATCACAAGAAGGGAATTTGTGGCCATTGGAAAACTCGAAATAGCACAAATCCCACCTGGTGTGGTGGCACCTCCACAAAGGAGCTGTTTAATCACAGGGAAGCGGGGTCAGATCTTAAAAACATGAACAGAATATTCCAGATCTGAGATTTCAGAGTCACCAGCTGAGTTCAACCCTCCTGCCTTTATTAACAGGTGCCCAATGCACCTTTAACACCTAAATACCCATTAATATCTATTTTACCTTCCATATCTGAATAAAAATTTAAATATCCAGCCTACTTCTTGTCATTTAAACCCAACTCAGTCCCTTGTGAATGACCTGGCCAAAGAAATCCCCTCAGTAATTAATAAACAGCTTTGAAACTGCAGAGGTTGGGATTGGCAAAGCTCTTAAAAGTAATTTAAAATAAATTATTCCTTTAGATGAAAGCCTACCTGAAAGCAAGGAAGTACCTGGAGCTCTACGTCGTTGCAGACAACACTTTGGTGAGTTTTGGAATTATTATTTCATGTTTGATCAGCTCCCCAGGAGCTTCCCAGGGTATCCCAACTCGTATTCCTGGGCTCCTACAGGAGCCACGAGGTTACTCTGAGCCTGGCTGGGAAATGGGATTTCTAAAGGGGATTTAAATTGAAATTCCTGCCTGGAGATGACAGGAATTCAGAAAAGACCTTGCAGTGCTGGTCCTGTTGGAATATCCAGAACTGGAAGGGAATATCCTGGTTTGAAGAGAATATCCTGATTTGAAAGGAATATCCTGATTTTGAAGGGAATATCCTGATTTAAAGGGAATATCCTGATTTGAAGGGAATATCTTGATTTGAAGGGAATATCCTGATTTAAAGGGAATATCCTGATTTAAAGGGAATATCCTGAATTGGAAGGGAATATCCTGATTTGAAGGGAATATCCTGATTTGAAGGGAATATCCTGATTTGGGAGGGAATATCCTGAACTGGAAGGGAATATCCTGATTTGAAGGGAATATCCTGAACTGGAATGGAGAATCGTGATCTGGAAGGGACCCACAGGGATCATTGAGCCCAACTTCTCTGCACCCTACACAGAAATTCACATTTTGGAAGGGGCTGATATTGAAGCCCAACATGTGATACAATCCTACATCAAACATAATTTTTTATATAAAGTATGATTTTTTTTACATGGTGTGTATAAGATTATATATATATATTATATATATATATATAATATCCCACAGAAGATTGCAAACCAATCTTATGTGGGATATTTATTTCCTGATAAATCCCCTTTTCCCTCTCCTTTTCCTGACATGCTGTATTTGTCTTTTCAGTACAAGAAATACAATGAAAATGTTAAAAATATAAGACAAAGGATATTTGGAATAGTCAACTACATCAACACGGTGAGAGCAAACAAGTGGCGATGAAATCCAAGTGTTTTGTAATTTTTTCTTTTGAAAAGATTGAAGTCCAAATGATTTATAATTTCTTTCTATTGAAAGACTTTGAAATCCAAATAATTTAAAATATTTTTCTGTAGGAAACCATTGAAATCCAAGTGGTTTATAAATTCTTTCTATTGTAAACATCATAAATTTCCATTATTACATGTAGTAAGGAATGAAAGCTCAACTTCATGGTAATTTATTCTCCTCTTCTTTGCTTTCAGATATGAGATTTTTAATAAGAATTATTTCTATTCCTACTTTAACTATTTATACTCATACTTCAATTATTTCTACCAATACTTTAAAATACTTTTTAATCACTTGTCAAGTGAATGGTTGTTTCAAAAAGAATAAATTGATTCTTGATTTCTTTGGGAAGTCAAATTTCTTCCAAAATGGCTGGACTTTTCTAGTATTTTAATCCCATTTTAAAGTTGTTTGAAATGAGGTGGGAAATCAGATTTCCTGGTTTATTTGGTGAGACTTTTTCGGAATTCAGAGCATGGAAAAGCTTTGTTAGGTCTGGAGTGGATATCGGATTGGAAAAGCGACCCAGGTACCAGGACGAGGCTTTGTTTAATTTTTATTCATTTTTAATTCATTCTCTGCTGCAGGTTTATAAAGCCATCAACACCCACGTGGCTCTGGTTGGCCTGGAGGTGTGGACAGATGGGGACAAGTGTCCCCTGAGCAGGGACGCGGGCTTCACCCTGGACACCTTCTCCAAGTGGCGCCTGGCGGATCTGCTCAAGAGGAAAAGGAATGACAACGCTCAGCTCATCACGTGGGTCCTTCCCTTCCCTTCCCTTCCCTTCCCTTCCCTTCCCTTCCCTTCCCTTCCCTTCCCTTCCCTTC
>VWZV01000898.1:124455-142550 GCA_013397155.1 Irena cyanogastra | reverse complement strand
ATGCTGAGGGGACAGCGCTGGGCTCCCGGCACAGCACGGGCAGGGCTCTGGGTCCCCGGTGGGCCGGGGCAGGGCAGGCACAGCCGGAGATAACGCGGGCGCTGAGATAAGGGCCGCTCCCGATTTGTGACCGTTCCCGTTCGCAGGTGATTGATAAGAAAGTTCCTCCCGTGCCTCCGCCTCAGGAGAACAAACCCCAGCGCCAGAGTGTGAGTATTTCTGGGAATGTCCCCGCTTTGCTGCTGGAGTTGGGGAGCATCGCAAACCCCTAGAGATCCCTGGGGACAGTGTGATCCCAAAGGGACATCCCTGAGCTCCAGGGCGGGCTCAGTTTCCTCAGACAGCATCCCTGCACCCTCCCAGCCCCTAAAGCACTTTTGTGTCCAGCTCCAGCCTGCACATTCCCAAGGAACACGTGGATACACACACACTGCACACAGAGGGTTAATGTGGTTTATATTCTGTTTTTTTTCAGCCTGCCCTGAGGCCCAAAGGTCCCCCACCTCCTGTTCCTGCCACCAAACCTGGCTCTTCCCACCCCCAGGAGAAGTTTGTGAGTACAACCCTGCAGCTTCCCACATCCCTATCAGATTCTGATTAATATTTGCAGTTTCTGACTGTGATTTAAAGTAAAAAATTAAAACCACAGCTATCCAAAGCACAGATTTTTAGGGTAGGAGTCACCTTTTTGGCCGTGTAATCCTAAACTGCACAAATATTCCTCATCAGCCAGGGAGTCCTCCAAGGCATCAGAAACACAATTCAGTAGCTGGAGTTTAAACCAAGAGGGATTTCAGGTGCAAACACAATTTAAATGATGAGTAACTTTGCTACTGCAGGTGCCTGTGAGGCACATCCCTGTATGGCAGAGATGTGGTGGGTCTTATATTTGTAAGAACCCAGAGGAATGGTTCCATTTCTCATTAATAAACCCAAACCATCCTAATTAAAATAAAATAGCTGCCTCAAATGTTCACCTCAGCATTTGAGGCCCCTGCCCCGTGCTGTGAGAGTGTAAAATCCATCTTCACTCTGGTGACACAACTGCAGGGTGCTGCCTGCATGAACACAGGGTCAGGACAAAATAAAATAGAAAATGTAAAATGTAAAATATAAAGTATAAGATATAAAATATAAAATATCCCCATGTATTGATTATAAATGACATTTAAATCCCACTGTGTGAGCTTGGATATCGATGTTTAATATTGGGAATAGCTCAGTGTCTTCTGAAACAGACCTGGACCCCTTGTATTTGTATTTTGTTGCCCCCTTGCACATGGACAGATGGACATTTCCTGGGATTTCACAGCAGGATGAGGAGGCTGGGGCTGGGGAGGTTCTGAGCTGCTCAGACAACCCCAGTGACATTTAAACCCCATTTTGTTCCAGGCTCCAGAGAGAAAAGCTCCTCCTGTGCCCGTTCCCAAAGGCAAACCCCCGCCTCCACCCCAGGTAATTCAGGTGGGAATAACAATTCTCTGGGGATGGAATTCCTTGGAACTGCTGGGATTTAACTGCTCCTTTTCCATGCAGGCTTTAAAGCCCCCGATGAATCCCAGAGTCTGAGGCTTCCCAAGCAGAGCTGGGTGAGACACCTGAAGTTTCCAGGGACAATTTATCCCTCGATTCCTCCTGTTTTGGCAAATGTATCCTGGACCATCTCCCTCTTCTCCTTAAGAACTGACTGAGAGCTGCTTGGAAAGATTTGGGAATTCCAGGCAGTGAGGAGCTCTGGTGGTGACATCCAGCTGCTGTCCAAGGCAAGCAGAGCAGAGTCACCACTTGCACTGAGGTGTAAACTGGGAGTAAGTTACAAAGCTGCTGGGGGATGAGGCTGCTCCTCCTCTGCTCCTCTGGGACCAGAGCTGAGGGGAGCAGGCAAAGCGTGGCTGCTGCAGGTTTGGGAATTGCAAACTTGTTTTTTTTTGCTCCATTTCTGGATCTTTTCCAGCCCTCTCTGCCCTCAGCAATACAAAGATTTCTCCTTCATGTGCAAGTCGTGGAGAAAAACAAACCCTTCCTGCCCTGGGGAGAGAAGTTGTGTCCTCAGGGTGTGAGCTGGGCATGGAATAAGTAACAAGACACACTGGGAATGGTTCTGGGAAGATCCTTTGGACTGGATTCTCTCCACAATCCTTAAATTCCCTGTTGAGGATGCCATTCCCTGCAAAACATGGATGTGATGGAATTTCAGTCCTTCCTTTGAGGTTGTGTTGGATGAGGATGGATGTAACTGGAAGAGCAGAGCTTCCTTCCTCTTTGGATAATTGCTGCTTTATTTGAGCCAGGAACAGATTGGAATCTCCACCTGGGTTTGACTGGGGTGTAAAAATCCAGAAGTTATTTTTTATGAGGTGTAGTTAATGTATTTACAGAGATTTCTGTATTAAAGTTCTGTCTGAACAGGAAGTAATTGTTGCCTTCTTTAAAACCCATCATGAAGCACAGGAAAAACAGGGTGAAGTGGGGTCATTTCTGACATTGCCAGAGCCCTAAAACTCCGAATTTGCAGCAAAAAGTTCATTCCAAGGTGTTGTCAGACCTGCCAAGTCAGCCAGGAAAGCTGAATTCCATTTATAATGAGGCTTGACAGGATATTCCATCACAGCTTTTCTGCCTCATTCAAATCTATTTCTTCCTGATTTCCAACTTTTGGGAGCACTCCAGAGTTTTCCAAAGATAGTGAGATTCGAAGCAAATCTAGAGAATCGTTTTTTCTTAATTATCTGCAGAGATTCAGCTCCAAACTGGGAGCCCGGACTACCTTTTCCTGCAGAAAACCAGGTCCTGACCTGCTCACACCTGAACTCCTCCATTCCCAGCCCCGAGCAGAGGGTGAGCCCTGGACTGAGATCAAAAATCCTCCTTGAGTGAGCAGGAGTAGAAACTTCAGAAAAAAAATTCAATTTTCTCTAGAATTGATATATAATTTTATATCTGATTTATTCCCACCCAGAGCAGGTTACGATTTCCAGCCCCTCCTGCCGCGGGACACCCGTGGTTACTGCGTGTGTAGCTACAACCTCTCGTTGTGTTGTGCAAACGTGACATCTGCTGCTCAAAAGCCTCCACTGCAGGAGGAAAAGATCCCCGAATTACCTGGAATTTGCTGTGCAGGAGCCGTGGGCTGCACCTTTCCCTGCTCTCAGCCCCCCAAAAAGCCATTTATTGCTAGGTTGTTTTGGTATGAGTAAATAATCCACTCCTCCTTCTCCCTCACTCCACAGGAAAACAAAAATGTCTTTTTTTCCCGTTTCTTTTCAACCTCTGAATTCTCAGAATCACAGAATCCTGGGATGGTTTGGGTTGGAAGGGACCTGAAGGATCAGCCAGCTCCAACCCCAACACCTTCCCCTGTCCCAGGTCCCTGTCCAGCCTGGCCTTGGGCACTTCCAGGGATGGGGACCCACAATCTCTCTGGGATAACCCACTGCAATTTCCCACCCTTCTTCATCCCACTTTTCCCTCCATCTGCCCCTGAGCATGGTGCTACCAACACCTTTTCTCTTTGCACCCCAAACCCAATCTTCTCTGTGAAGGTTTTTAGGGAGTTCTGGAAATTCAGAGCATCCCAACAGAGTGAATTCCTCTGGAATTCCTCTCCCACCCTCGGAATTGTTCACTTTTAAAATTCTTCTTCTTGGCGACTTGTTTTATTAAGGGTTTTTGATGATATTTTGTCCCCAGGAGGTAGAGCCCTAGGCATCTTTAGTCTTCTACCTCCCCTCTTTGCTCGTTCTTAAAAACCTTCAGCTCCCCTTCCCTTTGGGGGCAATTTCTCTTGAAGTGTCTATTTTTCTTAAAATAAAACCAAATTTGTCCTTCTCTAATGGCAGTTAGCATTACTCTGGCCTTTTCCTTTGCTTTCTCTTCATCCCTCCTGATGCACACTTTCTGTGCTTCTCTTAAGAGATCCTCCAATTCCCTTTCTTGCCAATTGTCCAATTTCTCCAATTTTCCCCTTACATCTAGCCACACATGGGTGACAAAACATGTTCTAAGCAAGATCTGTCTGGCTGCTGTTTCAGGGTTGATACCTGAATATTGCCTCATGTTTTTCCCCAATCTTTCGAGCCACTCTGTTGGGGTTTCTCCTCCCTTTTGTTGTTCATTAAATGGTTTAGGAGTGTTCTGGGGCCGCTCCTTGCTGTGCAGATTCCATGCTGGCCGTTAGAGGGCAATGGGATGTGGGGAAGGAGGTGGCTGAGGGATCAATTCTGCACTGCCAGCACCTCCTGACCTTGGGCTGCGTCCAGGGAACACGGGAACATCGGATCTGCAGACACGGAGGCACCAGACAGGGAATAAATTGATCCCAAACGTGACTCCACACCAGGCCAGGCTCTAACTGAGTCAGGTTTTAACCCAAGCCTTTTCCTAGCAGCCCTCGTTCTAACTGAGCAGGTTTTAACCAAAGCCTTTTCCTAGCAGCTCTTGTTCTAACTTAGTCAGGTTTTAACCCAAGCCTTTTCCTAGCAGCCCTCATTCTAAATGAGCAGGTTTTAACCAAAGCCTTTTCCTAGCAGCCCTCGTTCTAACAGAGTCAGGTTTTAACCAAAGCCTTTTCCTAGCAGCCCTTGTTCTAACTGAGCAGGTTTTAACCAAAGCCTTTTCCTAGCAGCCCTTGTTCTAACAGAGTCAGGTTTTAACCAAAGCCTTTTCCTAGCAGCCCTTGTTCTAACTGAGTCAGGTTTTAACCCAAGCCTTTTCCTAGCAGCCCTTGTCCAGGTGAATAATTCGTGTCACTGGGAATGTGAAATTAAGGACTTTGCTTCCCTGTGCCAGCAGATTTCCTGTAGCCTTGTAGCAATGCATAAATCATCACCTTCTGCACAAAGGAGGAGATAAAAAGCTGCAGGATGAACCCACAAATGTGAAAATCCACGGGGAAAATTCACAGTGATGGGCCCTGAACCCACACCTTGCTGCTTGTCTGCCACCAAACTGGGCTTAATGGTCCCCAGTGCTGCCAAAAAATGGTTCTAACCACGCTGGTAATATCAGTAATAATATCAGCAATAATAATGTCAGTAATAAAAATGTCAGTAACCAGAGAATCATGGAATATCCTGGGTTGGAAAGGACCCACTAGGATCATCAACCAGCTCCTGGCCCAGCACAGACACCCCAAGAATCCCACCCCGTGCTGAAATATGAGCCTCAGCCACTTCAATTTCTTTAATAATGGCTGAGAAGTGCCATTAATCATCCATTTAATGATAACCAGCTCAGCATGGCATTGCTGGATGCTTCTAACCCTCCTCTGGGGCTGAGCAAACAGGAGGCCCCAGCATTCATCTGGGTCCCTGCATCCCTCTAAAGCCACCCTCAGGAAAGTGGCAGAGATTAACAGGCTGCTCCTGACACGAGATCCATAAATAATTCCACAAAAAGCGTGGCCCTGGTCTTTAGAAGGTCTCAGGGCAAAATGGTAGAGGCTGAAATATTGATGGATGTGTCTGCAGGAGCCATTAGGGAAGGGAAAGTGGTTTCCATGGGGTTGGGCTGAGCTGCAGCACCAGGAGGAGGGAGGACCCTGGGTCACACTCTGGCAGAACAGATCTGGGTGTTCAGCCCCAGGTAACTGGAGAAAGGATAAGCCCCACACCGTTTCAGCAGGGATTTGGAATTGGAGGCAAAAACCTGCTCCTCCACCAGGCAAAAAAAGTGCTGGGAAAGCCTGGAGGAGTTTATCAGCCAGAACACGTGAGGACAGAGCTCAGGTGTGTTTGCTTGGGGCTGCAGGCACACAAAACATCCCTTTTACAGCTGTTCTTACGTGGAGACAGGGATGAGCTGCTCCACAGCCGGGATCTATTTTTGCCTGTCCTGGAGTGCACTGCAGTAATGTGTTTTCCATGTTCCATTTTGCACGGAGAAGAAAATCCCAGGATCCCAGTGGTGGGAAAGGCACGGTAAAGTGCTGCTGAGAATTGCTGAACGTGCTCCTAAATTAGGTCACCCCAAAAATCCCTCCTGCCCAGCCCCATAGCGTGATGGGGCTTCAGAGCATGAGATGATCTAACAGAGAATTAAAAAACCCCGTGGTGGGGTCTCCAGTGAAGTACTGGGACAGGACAGAATTCCCTTCAGGACAGGATTCCCTTCAGGATATTATTCCCTTCAGGACACAATTCAAGCCTTTCAGGACACAATTCCCTTCAGGACATGATTCCCTTCAGGACACAATTCCAGCCCTTCAGGACACGATTCCCTTCAGGACACAATTCCCTTCAGGACAGGATTCCCTTCAGGACACAATTCCCTTCAGGACACGATTCCCTTCAGGACACAATTCCCTTCAGGACACGATTCCCTTCAGGACACAATTCATGCCCTTCAGGACACAATTCCCTTCAGGACAGGATTCCCTTCAGGACACGATTCATGCCCTTCATGACACCTTCTCTCCCCAAACACACCTGGGAACAGCAGGAAAACCCCCTGCCCAAGGGCCTTTGCTCCTGGAGCCACATCCCAAGGCCACAATCCCTTTTCCATGGTGGGATGGTGCCCCGGGAAGGGCTGATTCCCACATTCCAGTGCTCCCATTCCTGGCAGCTGTGAGCAAGGCCTGCCTTTGCACAGGACCCCAGCATTTTCCACCCCCCCCAGCACGTTCAGCTCACTCACCTGGAATCTGGGAACTCCATCCCAGCCTCAGTTCCCCAGGATTCACCTTGGAGTGTCCACAAGAGGACTCGGGCTCTTCTCCCCCCCTGACCCACATCCCAAATCTCAGAGCCCTCGCTCGGCTGCTCTGGCTGCAGAGGGGATGCTCAGCCCCTTTTTTGGGTTGATTTATTTGATCCCTGTTCTGGGGGAGCTCCGTGGGCCCCCACTCCTTTCCCTGGGCAGTGACAGATTCCTTGGGTTGGGATGTGGGTTATGGGCATGGTGGGATTTGGCCAAACCTGATTTGATGACCCTGGAAGGCTTTTCCAGCCTCAGGAACTCGGTGATTCTGTGACAGGGGCCCATGGTGGTGTTTTTTTAGGCTGCAACAGCAAGAAGGACTCACAGGAACAGCCCCAAAGCACATTTATTAATCCACCCTGATGTCCACACCTCTCACCCAGTAACTGGTGCTTTGCTGGCATTGATCTTTGACCACCCCTCAAGTGATTCCTGCACAGGCAAACCAAGAACCTGCACAGCTCCAAGGACTCTGCAGAGCCCAGCCCCAAAAAAGGGGAAAGAGAGAGAATTTTAAAATCATTGAGGCTGGGAAAGCCCTCAAAACTCATAAAGTCCAACCATCCTCAGCAGTGCCAACCCACCCGTGTCCCCAGTGGCACATCCACAGGATTGAAATCCCTCCAGGAATGGCAACTCCACTGCTAGGGCTGGACAAACCTTCCCACCAGGAGTTTTCCCCTAAAAACCAGCACAAATGGCCCAAGTTGAGGTCATTTCCTCTGGTGCTGCTGCTCGTGAGAAGAGGAGCCTCGGTGGGACCCTGGCCCGGCTCGTCCCCATCAGCCCAGCTCGGGATTGCTGCACTTTGCTGTGAATTTTTCATGCTGGAATCAGCTGCGGGCGCGCAGCCGGATGGAAGAGAATCCTGAAATATTCATGAGCCACTGCAGAGCACGAGCAGCAGGAGAGCTGCAAATGAGGACAGGCAACCTCAGGCAGCCCGCTGGAGTAACTCCCCCTTTTTCTGGCCAAAATTCAGGTGGGTTAAAACGCAGGAAAACCTCCGGATTCCAGGTTTGGGGTGTCCAGCGGTTGGATTTGGACACATCAGGAGCCTGGGTGAGCTGAACCTTCCAGGATGTCACTGGAGCTCCTGAGCCACAATTTGTCCTGGATGAACAGCCCTGTGCCAAAAGTGGTTTTATTCCTGAATTGCATTCCTGTGGGTCCGGGCAGGACAAAGCCCGCGGGGAACGGGAAGGGAGGGGATTTAATGGTGCATTTATCACTAAATCTCAGCATCCATCCAGACACCACAAAGCAGCAGCCAGACTTCTCTCTCTCACTGCTGAAACCTGACTCAAAACTCTTTAAATTTAGCCTGAGTGGGGACAGAAATAAGCAGAGCTCCAGTTCTCACCAACACCACGGGTTTAGTTTCCCTGGAATGATCACATTTCCCACCTATTCCTTATTCACGTCCCATTTCCTTGCCTTAAAAGCCGCCCTGACCCGAGTTTGGAGTCGTTTCCTTAATCACTGCCATCATTAGAAACGCTGCAATCAGAAGAGCGGGACCTCCTCATCCCTTACTGAAAACGTGCCTGGCAGCACAGACGTTTATGAAAGACATTCCAAATTATGTCCAAGTGGAAAAGACAGGGGAGGGAAAAAAAGCAACAATTCCTTATCTCCATCTCCTGCCTATCTGCAGAGCCCCTCACAGCACGGAGGTGGAGAAGAGAAGCTTCAATATTGGTTTAAAAAATTCATGGACCTCTCTCCACCCGAAATAAACCTGCTAGGAAGCTGCTCCGGGTTAGGGAAGGTGGGAATTTCTGGGCGCTGCTGAGTTTCTGCCTGGTGTCTCGCCAGGGAAGGCAGGACGTGATTTTTGGGTGTCTCTTACGTTGTGTTTTTTGCTCAGATGGGTTTTGACAGGTTGAGCAAACGATTTCTACAACTCACACCCCAGGAGCTGCAGCCACGGCAGGGAGTGGGAGGTTCGGAAAGAAGCCGAGGGTTTGGAGCGCCCTGACTCCCAAAATGAGGCGGGAGGCGCTGCCTGTCCTGCCGCGGTGGATTTGGGAAGGAGCCATCCCAGCTGGCACTGCTCATTTCCCGGGAGCTGCGGCTGGCACCGAGGGCACCTCCCACACCTGCAGCCAGCTCTGCTCTGCAGATCCACCCACCCTGGGAAAGCTCTCACCTGACCCAAATTCCTGTCAGGAAGGGCTGGAGCCCTCTGCAGCAGGGCTGGGAGAGCTGGGGGTGCTCACCTGGAGAAGGGAAAGCTCCAGGGAGAGCTCACAGCCCCTTCCAGGGCCTGGAGGGGCTCCAGGAGAGCTGGAGAGGGACTGGGGACAAGGGACAGAGGGACAGGACACAGGGAATGGCTTCCACTGGAAAAGGGGAGATTTGGGTGGGATATTGGGAATTGTTCCCTGAGAGGGTGGTGAGGGGCTGGGATGGAATTCCCAAAGCAGCTGTGGCTGCCCCTGGATCCCTGGCAGTGCCAAGGCCAGGCTGGAGCCCCCTGGGACAGTGGGAGGTGTCCCTGCCATGGCAGGGGTGGCACTGGGTGACTTTTAAGGTCCCTTCCAACTCAAACCATTCCAGAGTTCCCTGGAGAGAGACTGGGGACAAGGGATGGAGGGACAGGACCCAGGGAATGGCTCCCACTGCCAGAGGGATGGGATAGGTGGGGTATGGGGAAGGAATTCTGCTATCTCTGCTCAAGGAATAAAGTCATGGAATAACAGATTTCTCCTGGAAATCAGAAGTATTGCTCTCTTCTGGAGAGCCCTGTGCATCCCCAGGGCTCGAAAGGTTGGGAGGAGCTTTGTGGACCGACGTGGGTTTGATTCCTGTGTGTGCAGGGGTGTGTGCAGAGCACGCAAAGAAAGCTCTGGGCTTTTCTGGAGTACTCGGGCGAGGGAGATGAAGGGGCTGCAGGAGGCACCCGTGTCACACAGCTGGGACTGCCACAGGCACAGGGATTGCCCAGCCAGGAAAACCCCCTGAGAAGAGGCAAAATCCACGTCCAGCATCCCCATTTCCCCAGAATCGGGTGAGGAACACTGGGGAAAACACCAGGATTTTGTTACACATCAAACCTTCACTGAGCAGCAGGAATATTGGCAGCATCCACTTGTCCCTTGTCACATCCACCCCCAGCCCACCCCTGCTGGAGCCAGTGGCAACAATTCCATGGATTTATGTGTCCTTCACAACCGCTGTTTGTCCCCCAGCCCCGGCCTGTTTTCTATTTTTACTGCAACACTAAAATTCCATTTTCTGCCCGAGCTTGTGTGGAGCTGCCTGATGGCCAATAAGTACAATCCCACTTAACTGGATGGGCAGGACACCAAACCCCAAAGCTTTTATTTTCATTAAGCATCGTTAGCAGTGGCATGTCTTTTATCAAATCTGCCTCTGATACTCACTTTATTAAAGAGTCCATCAGTCCCAGACTGCTTAATGCAATCTGCAAGGACACGCAGGGAATTTGTATTAAACCCTGAGCAGGGGAGGACAGAACCTCCTGAAAAATAAATACAAAATAAATATAAATATATAAATTCGACCCTTCTTGAGAAAGGAACTTGAAAGGACACAAAGAGGAATTAATAATTCAAAGTGTATGGGGATTATTTTGTGAGCAATAAGAAGAAATGTCCTATTTTAGCTGAAAAACAAAATACTAAAGTCTTACAAAATCCAGATCAAAGGGGTTTGGATGAATCAGAATATTTATGATGGTATTTAATCATTTAGGTGTTTTTGAGTACCTGACCACAGTGAGGAGGGTTCAGTTTGGGAAAGCACCCCCCACTAACAGGCACATCCAGGGACACATGGATTTCTCAGGGAGCTGCAGAAATACGGAAAAATAAAAATGTGTATTTACTTTAAACTAAACTCGTGTTTGGAGGGTTTAAACAGGACAGGAAAGGAGTGAATCTGGGATTGTGTGTGAGTCTGAGATTGTGAGTGAATTTGGGGTTGTGTGTGAATCTGGGATTGTGAGTGAATTTGGGATTGTGAGTGAATTTGGGGTTGTGTATGAGTCTGGGATTGTGAGTGAATTTGGGATTGTGAGTGAATTTGGGATTGCTCATGGATTTGGGATTATACATGAATTGGGATTGTACCTTAATTTGGGGTTGTGTGTGAATTTGGGATTGTGTGTGAATTTGGGGCTGTGTGTGAATTTGGGATTGTACATGAATTGGGATTGTGTGTGAATTTGGGATTACTTATGAATTTGAGATCACACACGAATTGGGATTGCTCATGAATTTGGGATTGCACATTAATTTGGGGTTGTGTGTGAATTTGGGGTTGTGTGTGAATTTGGGATTGTGTGTGAGTTTGGGATTTTGTGTGAATTTGGCATTGTGTGTGAATTTTAGGATTGTGTGTGAATTTGGGATTGAGTGTGAGTTTGGGGTTGTGTGTGAATTTGGGATTGAGTGTGAGTTTGGGGTTGTGTGTGAATTTAGGGTTGTGTGTTAATTTGGGATTGTATGTAAATTTGGGATTGTGTGTGAATTTGGGATTGTGTGTAAATTTGGGATTGTGTGTGAATTTGGGGTTGTGTGTGAGTTTGGGGTTGTGTGTGAGTTTGGGACTGTGTGAATCAGGATTGTGGGTGAATTTGGCGTTGTACATGAATTTTAGGACTGTGAACGAAGCGGGGCAGGAGCAGGGAAGGTGCTCGCTGCTCTCTAGGCTGGATTCAGAGTTATTCCCACCAACCTTTGTAAAATCCCTTTCCCTGGCGAGGCAGAAGTGCCGAGCTGGGCTCTGCCTGGTGTTGTGTTCACCTGCAAGCCCAGCAGGGGAGGATTTTTTCCGTAAGCTCAGCTTTTCTGGGAATTGCTGACCTGCAGCAGGGCCCCGGGTGACCTCTCCAGCCGTCCCCTACAGAACCCCCGAGCTGCTGGTGCCAGGAAAGGGGGGGAACTTCTGCACCAGCAGCTCTGGGACAAGAGAAGTGTCTGGAAAGGTTTCTGGAGCTGCTCTAAAAATGCCTAAAATCCACCCAAAAGCTGCAGTGAGTTTTTCATTTGGGGAGGAAAGGAAAGGGGAAAGGAAAGGGGAAAGGAAAGGGGAAAGGAAAGGGGAAAGGAAAGGAAAGGAAAGGAAAGGAAAGGAAAGGAAAGGAAAGGAAAGGAAAGGAAAGGAAAGGAAAGGAAAGGAAAGGAAAGGAAAGGAAAGGAAAGGGGAAAGAGGAAAGAGGAAAGGAGCATTGTTTTCCAAGCAGTGACCCCAGGGAGCTGCAAGGATGGATTTATTTGGTGTGATGTCAGGGAGATATTGGGAGCTGATCGTATCTGCAGGCACCAGTAAATATTGTGAGTTCAATCATGATTTTATTATTACTGCATTCAAATTAACACACACAACGAGGAGTCCTTTTGATCTGCAGCGAGGGGAGCCTGCAGAGGGAAATCCTGGCAAACCAAAGCTGTGAGTTTCACCATCTGGCCCGGGCTGGGAATTATCCCCACAGGAGGGAATTATCCTCCCCTGCAGGGAGCCAGCCCTGGGTGCTTCAAACCCAGCTCGGGGGGACCCTTGTGCTGACCTCTCCTTGTCAGGGTGGGCTCAGATCAGAGATAAATCGCTGCTGAAGAGCTCTGCTGATGACTGAGGGATGCCCAAGCCTGAGCCTGGATTTATCTGCTCCTCCCTGCTCGTTCCAGCATTATCCAGACAGGGAATCATCCCCAGGAACAGCCTGTGCAGAGCTGGATCCTCCCAGTGTCAAAGCAGCAGCAGCTCCACGGATCCTGATTGTGATCCCCCAAAATTCCATTGTTTAAATTGTTTATTGAATTATTCCAGTCCAGGTCTGACAGCCTGTGCAGGGCTGGATCCTCCCAGTGTCAAAGCAGCAGCAGGTCCATTGTTCCAAATTGCTTCTGACCCCCCAAAATCCTGTTGTTTAAATTATTTACTGGATTATTCCATCCAGGTCTGAGAGCCTGTGCAGGGCTGGATCCTCCCAAACCAGCCCAGAGTCAAAGCAGCAGCAGCTCCATCGCTCCTGATTGTCTGTGATCCCCCCAAAATCCCATTGTTTAAATTATTTATTGAATTATTCCATCCAGGTCTGAGAGCCTGTGCAGGGCTGGATCCTCCCAAACACAGCCCAGAGTCAAAGCAGCAGCAGCTCCATCGCTCCTGATTGTCTCCCACCCAAAAATTCCTGTTGTTTAAATTGTTTATTGAATTACTCCAGTCCAGGTCTGACAGCCTGTGCAGGGCTGGATCCTCCCAAACCAGCCCAGAGTCAAACCAGCAGCAGCTCCATTGTCCCAAATTGCCTCTGACCCCCCAAAATCACATTGTTTAAATTATTGATTGAATTACTCCAGTCCAGGTCTAACAGCCTGTGCAGGACTGGATCCTCCCAGTGTCAAAGCAGCAGCAGCTCCATGGTTCCTGATTGTGATCCTCCAAAATTCTGTTGTTTAAATTATTTATTGAATTATTCCATCCAGGTCTGACAGCCTGTGCAGGGCTGGATCCTCCCAAACACAGCCCAGCATCAAAGCAGCAGCAGCTCCATTGTCCCAAATTGCCTCTGACCCCCCAAAATCCCATTGTTTAAATTATTTACTGGATTATTCCATCCAGGTCTGAGAGCCTGTGCAGGGCTGGATCCTCCCAAACACAGCCCAGCATCAAAGCAGCAGCAGCTCCATTGTCCCAAATTGCCTCTGACCCCCCAAAATCCCATTGTTTAAATTATTTACTGGATTATTCCATCCAGGTCTGAGAGCCTGTGCAGGGCTGGATCCTCCCAAACACAGCCCAGCATCAAAGCAGCAGCAGCTCCATTGTCCCAAATTGCCTCTGACCCCCCAAAATCCCATTGTTTAAATTATTTACTGGATTATTCCATCCAGGTCTGAGAGCCTGTGCAGGGCTGGATCCTCCCAAACACAGCCCAGCATCAAAGCAGCAGCAGCTCCATTGTCCCAAATTGCCTCTGACCCCCCAAAATCCCATTGTTTAAATTATTTACTGGATTATTCCATCCAGGTCTGAGAGCCTGTGCAGGGCTGGATCCTCCCAAACACAGCCCAGCATCAAAGCAGCAGCAGCTCCATTGTCCCAAATTGCCTCTGACCCCCCAAAATCCCATTGTTTAAATTATTTACTGGATTATTCCATCCAGGTCTGAGAGCCTGTGCAGGGCTGGATCCTCCCAAACACAGCCCAGCATCAAAGCAGCAGCAGCTCCATTGTCCCAAATTGCCTCTGACCCCCCAAAATCCCATTGTTTAAATTATTTACTGGATTATTCCATCCAGGTCTGAGAGCCTGTGCAGGGCTGGATCCTCCCAAACACAGCCCAGCATCAAAGCAGCAGCAGCTCCATTGTCCCAAATTGCCTCTGACCCCCCAAAATCCCATTGTTTAAATTATTTACTGGATTATTCCATCCAGGTCTGAGAGCCTGTGCAGGGCTGGATCCTCCCAAACACAGCCCAGCATCAAAGCAGCAGCAGCTCCATTGTCCCAAATTGCCTCTGACCCCCCAAAATCCCATTGTTTAAATTATTTACTGGATTATTCCATCCAGGTCTGAGAGCCTGTGCAGGGCTGGATCCTCCCAAACACAGCCCAGCATCAAAGCAGCAGCAGCTCCATTGTCCCAAATTGCCTCTGACCCCCCAAAATCCCATTGTTTAAATTATTTACTGGATTATTCCATCCAGGTCTGAGAGCCTGTGCAGGGCTGGATCCTCCCAAACACAGCCCAGCATCAAAGCAGCAGCAGCTCCATTGTCCCAAATTGCCTCTGACCCCCCAAAATCCCATTGTTTAAATTATTTACTGGATTATTCCATCCAGGTCTGAGAGCCTGTGCAGGGCTGGATCCTCCCAAACACAGCCCAGCATCAAAGCAGCAGCAGCTCCATTGTCCCAAATTGCCTCTGACCCCCCAAAATCCCATTGTTTAAATTATTTACTGGATTATTCCATCCAGGTCTGAGAGCCTGTGCAGGGCTGGATCCTCCCAAACACAGCCCAGCATCAAAGCAGCAGCAGCTCCATTGTCCCAAATTGCCTCTGACCCCCCAAAATCCCATTGTTTAAATTATTTACTGGATTATTCCATCCAGGTCTGAGAGCCTGTGCAGGGCTGGATCCTCCCAAACACAGCCCAGCATCAAAGCAGCAGCAGCTCCATTGTCCCAAATTGCCTCTGACCCCCCAAAATCCCATTGTTTAAATTATTTACTGGATTATTCCATCCAGGTCTGAGAGCCTGTGCAGGGCTGGATCCTCCCAAACCAGCCCAGAGTCAAACCAGCAGCAGCTCCATTGTCCCAAATTGCCTCTGACCCCCCAAAATCACATTGTTTAAATTATTGATTGAATTACTCCAGTCCAGGTCTAACAGCCTGTGCAGGACTGGATCCTCCCAGTGTCAAAGCAGCAGCAGCTCCATGGTTCCTGATTGTGATCCTCCAAAATTCTGTTGTTTAAATTATTTATTGAATTATTCCATCCAGGTCTGACAGCCTGTGCAGGGCTGGATCCTCCCAAACACAGCCCAGAGTCAAAGCAGCAGCAGCTCCATCGCTCCTGATTGTCTCCCACCCAAAATATCCTGTTGTTTAAATTATTGATTGAATTTATTCCAGTCCAGGGCTGCACACACCAACTTAATTTTAATAACAAGTCTCATTTAACCCCAGAATCGATTTCCCAGCTTGCCCAAGCTCAATTTCATGAACTCCCGTGCACGTTTTTGCTGATTATATTGTGAGAACAAGGGGAATGAGCAGCTGAACATTCCTGGGACTGGGGATGGCTGCAGCAGGAAGACACCTGGATCAGAGGTTTCCCAGGAAGCCTCACACCTTCCCTGCAGGTGTTGGCTCAGCTCTGACAGGAGGGACACACCAGGCTCAGCAGGAAGGGAAAGGCTCAGAGCAGATGGGTTGGAAATATCGGGTTTGTCAGCCCCGGGCGAGTCACAGCCCTCGAAGGAGCCTGGAGCCAAAAATCCCACAAAGATCGGGACATTCCGAGGGAAATGTTCAATCTGCTCCTCAAAAACCTCTGCAGAGCTGGGCAGGGGAGGATGGGGGATCACCCCAGTGCAAGGAACGATTCAGCTTCCTGAAGCACGCCTGCATCACGCCCAGCCTGGTCGGTCGCACCCCAGAAAACAAAAATGTTTTACCCATGCAGGGAATCCCCAGCTCCCCCCTGGAATTTCAGCCCGTGCTGTGTCTGGCACCCTGCTCCACCCACCCTGTGGCACACCGGTGTCACTGTCACTGGAGCAGGGTGGCAGCCACCACCTCCAGGGAATTATCCAGCCTGGGATGTTCCCGTGCTGATTTAACTCGGGGAGCCACAGAGTCCTGGGCTGGGAGAGACCTGGAAATCATCCAGGGCCACCCCTGCCACGGCAGGGACACCTCCCACTGTCCCTGGGGGCTCCAGGCTGGCCTTGGGCACTGCCAGGGATCCAGGGCCAGCCACAGCTGCTCTGGGAATTCCATCCCAGCCCCTCCCCATCCTGGCAGCCAGGGATTCCTTCCCAATATCCCACCTGACCTTCCCAAAATCCATCTAACCTTCCCAATATCCCACCTGACCTTCCCAATATCCATCTAACCTTCCCCAATATCCATCTAATCTTCCTCATATCCCATCTAACCTTCCCAATATCCATCTAACCTTCCCAATATCCACCTAACCTTCCCAATATCCACCTAACCTTCCCAATATCCCATCTAACCTTCCCAATCTCCATCTAACCTTCCCCAATATCCATCTCACCTTCCCAATAGCCATCTAACCTTCCCAACATCCCATCTAACCTTCTCAATATCCCATGTAACCTTCCCAAAATCCATCTGACCTTCCCAAAATCCATCTAACCTTGCCCTCCTCCCATCTGAAGCCCTTCCCCTGTCACTCCACCCTGTCACCCTTCCCTCTCCACCTTTCCTGGGCTCCCTCAGGCCCTGCAAGGTGCAGGTGACTCTCCCCCACTGAACAGAGCTCATTATTGACCAGAAACGCCCATCCCACGGCAGCTTTGATCTCCACAGTGCCTTTGGCAGGCCTCAGTGGCAGAATGGATGCCTGACAACTCCCACACCCCAAGGGTGCCCTGAAGGGAGCCCTGAACCAGGGCTGGGGACAGGCTGGAGTGAATTCCCAGTGCTGGGGACAGACAGGATAACTCCTCCTCTCCCTCGGGTCCAGCTGTGACAGACAGACGGAATGCTGTCCCCGAGCCTGCCCGGGAGGATTTGCCTGCAGGGACAACACACCTGGGGCTGCTCCAGGCCTCCCACAAAACATTCCCAGCTTAAATCCAATCCCTCCAATCTCTTTATTAAGGCCTCAAAGCAGCCTGGCTGATGAGAGCCCTGACACAGCAGCTGCTTCATCTCCAAGGATTAATCTTTGTGAATTTTATCCTGTTTGGTGTCAGAGCTGGGGGTGCTGGTGCTGCTCGGAGCTGGCTCACCCTCCATTCCCTTTTAAACACAGCTCAGCTTTACAACTGGATTATTTCTACAAGGAAGAGTGATTTAATGTATCCAGATAAGATAAAAACATTTCTTCTTCACATAAAATTCAGGATTTAAGGTGAAACCTTTGATTATTCCACAAGGTTATTGTTATTATCACTACCACTATTATTATTACTATCCCCTCTTATAACAAAAATTAGACTCAAATAACCAAGCAATTCTTTAAGATCCTTTCCTTTTCAAGGCACACGGGGAAGGATTCAGGATTTCAAGGCAATCTCGTCCTTCCTACATGCTGAGAACAAAAAACCTTTTCCAATGTGACCTCCAGGCACGCTCCTCTCCCGTTAACCTCGGGATCTGCTTTATTTTCAGAAAGGCTGACTCTGCAGAAAGCTCTGCTGGAACGCTCCCAGAGGGGATTGGAGATTACACTGGGACAGCTGAAACGTCCTGCTGCCAAGACAAGCAATTAAGAAAAACCAACAGGAGGAAAAGAAAAAAAAAAAAAGAAATCATCATCATCAAGAAACTTCACGTCAAGGTTAAAAACCATGGCAGGATTAAATGGAAACACACTCCAATTACCTCCTTGCAAAATTTATGGCACTTGATTCCAGGGGAGATGGATGAAAAATCAGCCAAGCAAACCCAGCAGGAACGCTCTGCCCTGACATTCGCTTTGTTTTCTGCATTAATCAAAGGCGTGTGGACCAAATGGAAACGTTTCCCGGCGTTGCCATTTAGCGGAGCCGTTAATTGGCGGCGATTTGGCTGCAAACCTCGCCCGGCTGGGCTCAGTCACGGAGCCACCGGAGCCTGTGCCCGAGGGAAGGGCAGCCTGTGGGGTGGGAAGGGGCTGGCATTGGAGGTGGGACCCTGTCCTGGGGTGGGAAGGGGCTGGCATTGGAGGGGGGGCCCTGGCCT
>VWZV01000898.1:92149-103420 GCA_013397155.1 Irena cyanogastra | reverse complement strand
CCCAAAGGATGGAGCATGCCAGGGCAGGAGCAGCAGGTGAGGCAGCCCAGCCCAGCCCAGCCCAGCCCAGCCCAGCCCAGCCCAGCCCAGCCCAGCCCAGCTCCCTGCACACCCAGACCATGCTCACAGCATCCATCCAAAGCTCCCCCTTCCCCCTCTCCCAGGCTCTACAGGGGTTTTAATTCCTTCTCTGCAAAGCCACAACTGCTGCAGGAAGGTTGTGCCAGCTGCGTGAGCATTCCCTGAGATCAGGAAGGATGGCAGGAAACCTCCTTGGGAGCAGCAGCCTCCAGCCTTTAATTCAGACTCCAAACCTGGAGCTGGATTCCCAGAGCTGCTTTCTCCCTCCCAAGGTGGGGCAGGAATTATCCACAACCAGCAGCTCCAGCCTTTACTTCAGATTCCAAACCTGGAGCTGGATTCCTGGAGCTGTTTTCTCCCTCCCAAGGAGAGGCAGGAGTTATTGGGGAGCAGCAGCTCCAGGCTTTACTTCAGATTCCAAACCTGGAGCTGTTTTCTCCCTCCCAAAGAGGGGCAGGAATTATCAGGGAGCAGCAGCCTCCAGCCTTTACTTCAGATTCCCACTCCAAACCGTCAGTTCATTTCCTGGAGCTGTTTTCTCCCTCCCAAAGAGGGGCAGGAATTATCAGGGAGCAGCAGCCTCCAGCCTTTAATTCAGACTCCAAACCTGGAGCTGGATTCCCAGAGCTGCTTTCTCCCTCCCAAGGTGGGGCAGGAATTATCCACAACCAGCAGCTCCAGCCTTTACTTCAGATTCCAAACCTGGAGCTGCTTTCTCCCTCCCAAGGAGGGGCAGGAATTATCCATGAGCAGCAGGCTCCAGCCTTTATTTCAGATTCCCACTCCAAACCTGGAACTCGATTCCTGGAGCTGCTTTCTCCCTCCCAAGGAGGGGCAGAAGTTCTCCAGGAGCAGCAGCTCCAGCCTTTACTTCAGATTCCAGACCTGGAGCTGGATTCCCAGAGCTGCTTTCTCCCTCCCAAGGAGGGGCAGGAGTTCTCCCACTCCCAGAAAATCCTGTCCCCGTGGCTTGTGCAGCTCTGACACCTCGGATGGCAGCAGCAGGCTTTGTGTGCTGAGATCTGAGGAGAAACTGATCCACGGGGAAAGGAGAGGCTCCCCCTAAATAAAGGAAATGTGGGGCCAGCCCTTGGGGTGCAGGGATTGCTTGGGAAGCCCCTGGATCCAAAAGGAATTCTGCATTTTTGAGGGTGGTTCAGGAAGGGCTGGTGGGTAATAAACACATCACTCCTCACCGTGCTGTGGAGCTCACAGAGATTTAAATTAGGATTTAGTAGAAGTTAATATTGATAAGTAGAGCTCAGACCACGCCTGATTATTTTATCCAAATGGAGTGAAAGTGTTAATTGGCACTTTAATTGCATCGAGGCTTTGATTAAGAGTATCCTCTGATTTCATGCCCATCTCTGACTAAAATTAAAGATTTCATCAACAAAAATACAGACCCCCGGTGGAAAAATAGATTTATTCCTATTCCTGGGTGGAAATATCAGTGAAGGATCAAACGTTGGCCTTTGGAGCAGGTCTCTAAAGCCCTGCTCAGCACCCCAAAAACCAAATCACAAATAAATCAGTTAATTTATGGCAGCATTTAATTGCACAATGCCAATTAACTCCAGCTGCTGTGCTTCACCCACATCTGGGACCCAGCACAGGGAAGAAATAAGAATTAAGATTGTCTGATCTCTGCTGTGCCTTTTACACGGCAAGTGGAGGTTCCTGGGACAAAGTGGCACTGAAGTTGTTAAAAGGTAAGATCTGTGTCTCCAATTTCCCTGTTTGTGGAAAAAAAAAAAAGGCTTTGTTTATTCGTGGAACTCAAATAAACCAAGGGGTAGAGACATCCCTGGCATTTCGTTGTGTTTCTTTTCCTAGCCAAAACGAAATTACACTGAAATTCCTATTTATTTCCAGGATGTGCTTTATCTACAACAGCTATTCATTATCATAATTACAGCAGGGCTTGCAGAGCAACAAATCCTGCGCATTATTAAAGCCTGGAGGTTTGCAATTTCCACGGGCAAACATCATCCCAGGGAACTGCAGGGACATCCTTTGGGATGCCACCAAACCAGAGACAACCCAGTGCACCAGCAGCCTTGAGAACCTGAGGAGAGAAGGAAACAAAAACGACGCTAAAATCACGATTTCCATTAGGAAATATCTGATTTTTGGGGGTTTTTTGTCTCAGAAATGTCCCCGGTGGGGTTTGGGAGGGGTAGAAATGACCCCGGAGCGTTCAGCCCCTGCCCTGGGGCCATCTGGGGATGCTGCTGGTGGGGTCAGGACCCCGGAGAGGCTCCTGAAAGGATGCTGAAGATGGATTGGAAGCATGAAAACCTGCCCCAAACCTCTCAGGCAGGGAAGGAAATCCCTTTTTGCAGAATTACGGACAGGAGAGGGGGAGGGCTGGGCTCAGGATCTGGCATCCAGCAGCAGCCAGGGGGAGGAGGTGTTGTTGTGCCCAGAAAACAGAGGGGAAATGGAGCATGAGACAGATAAAACCAGGATTTAAACACTAAAAGTTCAATTCATTTCCTTTAGATTACTCTGAAAAAATCCCAGCCTAATGCAAACCTAGATCTGCACCAACATCCAAAATTTCCCTGCATTTTCCACTGGAGAATTCAACGTGATCCTGGATTGTGAATAAATCAAATGAAATGTGGGTGATCACAAAAATTAATGTATTTTTAGCTATTATTATCATATTTATAATATTATTATTTTCATATTATTATTATTACCAAATATTAATGTATTTTTTCCCTTTTAAATAAAGCTGTTTTCAAGAGTCCTGACCATCAGCACCCCCCACATTTTGGGTCTCCTCTGTGAGATCTGAGTGCCAGAGCTGATCTCCCAAAAACCCCAAAGAGAACAGAACAAAAGCAGATTAAACCTTGGTTTTTTCCCCTTTAAAATCCAATTTGACCCCAAGGCCTCCGGTTTGCTGCCAATTCCAGCCCCACCTGAGGCACCCGGGATCCCCCCGTGGAATTTCGTGTCACATTTTAGCATTTCAAGGATTGATTGTGAATAAATCAAATGAAATGTGGGTGATCACAAAAATTAATGTATTTTTAGCCATTATGATTATATTTATCATATTATTAATATTATTACTACCAAATATTACTACCCAGGGAGAGTTTGGATCCAGCCCTTTGCTCCCTATGCCCCAGAGCTCCTCCAGGATCTCCTGGTTTGGATCCCCCCGTGGAATTTCGTGTCACATTTTAGCATTTCAAGGATTGATTGTGTTTGCTGGGGTTTAACGAGGCCTCAGCTGGGATAAAGAGATGGAAAAGCCCAACTCAAAGTTGATTTTTCAGTCACAGCCACCACGAGGCAAGGTCCCCACGGCCAGGTGGGTTTAGAAATGTGTGTGCAGATCTCCACGTCTGAGAAGAACTAAAAAAAAAAAATAATTTTAAAAGCTACAATTTCTTCTTCCTGCAATAAACTGGAAGATCAGGATCCATTTTTTAGGTGTGTTGTGCCTGCTGTCGGATTTTCCTGCCATAATCAGGTTTTTGCATCCTCCGATTTCATGCCCGTCTCTGAATAAATTAAAGATTTCAGTGGAAAAATAGATTTATTCTTAAAAATACAGACCCCCAGTGGAAAAATAGATTTATTCTTATTCCTAGGTGGAAATACCAGTGAGGGATCAAATGTTGCAGATCTCTAAAGCTGTGCTCAGCACCCCGAAAACAAAATCTCAAATAAATCAGTTAATTTATGGCAGCATCCACAACTTTCCCTTCCTTATGCTAATTGGATCGATGCAGAAACATTGGAGAGGTTTTTTTTTCCTTCCCAATGATCAGATCATCAGCAAAACGTTCATCAATAGCTGGCATTTGCTGTAGCAGGAGGAAATGGCTCCAGGAGATAACGAAACCTCGCTGCTCTCTGGTTTGGGGGAGCCCACTGCCTTTCTCCAGCTCCACCACTGATCCAATTAATAAATTCTTCATGTAATCAGAATTTCCTGCTGGTGATTGAGACATAATGAGATTTATCAGAGAAATCCCAGCTCTGCCACCGTGGGATTGGAGGCACCAGCCCCAGGCAAGCACTTTTTGTGCTGTGCCCCCCGGTTTTTCTGCGATTCCCAATTCCCAACGGCTGAGCTCCTGCAGTGACTTTGTCCCCGAGTTTCAGCCAGAGGATTTGATTTCAGCAGGACCTGACCTGCTCCATTTCTCCTCCAACGTTGCAGATACCGGCCCTGGCACAGCCACAGCTGCACGGGGAGGTTCAGGTGCCAACCCCAGACTGGTTTGGGGCTGGGAGCTCTGAACGCTCCCGTTCCAGGGCAGGGACACCTTCCACGTCCCAGATTGCTCCAAGCCTGGATCCCGAGGTCACCAGCCCTGCCAGCTCACTCCTCACACACCCCCCAGCCACAAACAAAGCTGGTTTACTGCAGAGAGCGAGAGGAAAGCTCCCTCCCATGCCCTGCAGCAGAGCCGTGTCCAGGGAGAGCTGACAGGGCAGATTTACCCCGCTCAGAGCAGAGAACCCCGGGGGAAGGGGCTGCATTAATGTGACCACGGGGGGACAGCACCTGGGCCATCAATAACCCAGCCCTGAGACTCCTTGGAGCATCCTCACACGCATTTTCTACCTGAGCAGCTCAGCTCCACCCAAGGCCAGCGCTGGCTGCTGCTGGGGACCATCAATATTTCCCACTCAGAGCACGAGAACCCCGGGGGAAGGAGCTGGATTAATGTGAGGATGTGGGAGCAGCACCTGGGCCATCAATAACCCAGCCCTGAGACTCCTTGGAGCATCCTCACACGCATTTTCTACCTGAGCAGCTCAGCTCCACCCAAAGCCAGCGCTGCCTGCTGCTGGGGACCATCAATATTTCCCACTCAGAGCACGAGAACCCCGGGGGAAGGGGCTGGATTAATGTGAGGATGTGGGAGCAGCACCTGGGCCATCAACAGCCCAGCCTTGAGACTCCTTGGAGCATCCTCACACGCATTTTCTACCTGAGCAGCTCGGCTCCACCCAAGGCCAGCGCTGGCTGCTGCTGCTGGGGACCATCAATATTTCAGGGCAGCGCGGAGCGGGAGCTGCAGCAGAGCAGGCACGCGATGTGTCAGAGGCACTTAGTGCAGGGCAGCTGCCCGTGCTCACCCGAGGAGCCCCCGCTGCTCCCAGCCCTGGGCTCAGGCTGGATTCCAGCTCCCGGCACGCTGGGCTGGTGCAAAAGGAGCCCCAAAGCCAAGCAGCCCTGCCAGGCTGGTGTTACCTGTAACGAATAAGAAAGGCCCCGGAATTTTAGACTCCCGTTATTAATTGCGAATTGTTGCCAGCTGTTGTTAATTGTTGTTAATTACCTGTTAATTGTTGAAGCTCTGTTCCCCCAGTTGTGTTACCCCCATTTCCTACTTCCTGCGTCGGGCATGACACCCCACTGTTCTCAGAAGGACTTGCGGTATGCAAACGAGGAAGAGCCAGCTGCAACTAGAGGCCAAAAGCCAGAAACCTCCACAACACCGAGGACTGCAAATGACTGCAACGAACAAGCAAGATCGAGACGAGCCACCTAACACCCTAGAGCAGCAAGAGCTGAGTCACCACGAGTGCAAGAGCAGCAAGTAAGAAAGACCACCCTAGACCTCGAGCCACACGCCGAGTCTTTGGGTGTATGCCGTGAGGATGAAGGCCATAGCTCTGCCTGTGGGAAGACAGACAGATCTGCACTCCTCCTCCTCAGCTCGTCCTGGGAACAGTGTGTGTGTGGATGCATCCTCGCCCCCTTAGGCCCTTTTCTTAATAAAGGCATTTATTTTGGAGAAGAAGCTCTCCTGGCCCTGTTTATTTACTTCATTACTGAGTTTCTTAAGGACCTTGGCCGTGATTGGGTTGTAGAGTGATTTCTGAGTTATCTGTGCCTTGATTTAGGCCTGTGTGTAGTTAGCTAGGCCGTGTGTCACAGCAAGAAATTTCTTATTGAGGTCTGCTGTAATTATAGATAGAATAATTGTAGGATTAGCACGGTGGCTGCCTTAACACTAGAATTGTTTGCATTCTTTTCACTTTGCATGCCAGTCAGAAAGCACCTGTTACTGTAAACTATTCTAACGTCTATAGAACCCCCCATTTTTGAGTTAATAAATGGACTTCACACTGCTTGATCGTAGTGATTGGACTGTGTGTTAAGTCTAGTTCTAGCCCCCTCCTTGAGGCCCTGTAATAGTCTAACTTCAGGCTGGGGCTGCTCACACACAGCACTGGCTGTGAGAGGTGCTGGAGGGATTGGGCTGTCGCTGTTAGGGCAAGAGAACGACACAGACTCCAAGACTTCAGCAAAACCTACTTTATTACAAAGTTTTCTCCTTTTGTACACTACTCCAATCCAGCTGGACTGGATTGGTTAACTAATCAACACATTCTACCTGGTTGGCCGGCCAGCCCAACACCTTTTAGTAAACTATCTTAGAAAGAAGTGAAAAAAAACGGAAATAAAGGAAAAACCAGCACATGCCTCTTGTTACAAGAACAGGTTATCATTATTTTGGCTAGGACTGCTTAGAGTCTCAAGCCGACCCTGAGAAATGCAGTTTTCTCACTCTCTGACCAAGGCTGTGGAGACCACATTGGGCTTTAGGAAAAGCTGCTGAGCCCAAAGGGAGCTGGAGAGGGGCTTTTTGCAAGGGCAAATTCCCAGTATTTCATCTCAACTGTCTCTCTCTTGGTTTAAAGCCATTCCCTGGTGACAGGACAAGGGGGAAGGGCTTTAAACTGAAGGAGGGGAGGTTTAGATTGGATGTTTGGGAGAAGTTCCTCCCCGTGAGGGTGTTGGGCTGGAATTCCCAGAGCAGCTGTGGCTGCCCCTGGATCCCTGGAAGTGCCTGAGGCCAGCTTGGAGCAGCCTGGGACAGTGGGAGGTGGCCCTGATGTGGCAGGGGTGGCACTGAATGGGATTTAAGGTCCCTCCCAACCCAACCCATCCCATGTTTCCCCAATTCTGAGTTTAGGGAAGAGCTGCTGGCGTTCCACAGGGGAGGAACTGGCACAGGGAAGTGATGGAGGGAAAACCAAGCCCAGAACACGCCAAAGTCATCAGCAAATGAGCTCCGGAGCCAAGAACACAGAGCTGGCAACGCAGCCAGGGCCACGCGAGGAGGAGCTCTTCCAAGAGCAATCTCCATTTGTGTTATTAATAAAAACCCTCCCAGCCAACAACCGGCAGGAAAATTGATCCCATCCTCAGCAGAGTAAAATCCAATCAAGCCCCAAGGTGACATCTCCAAAAGCCAAGGCTCTGATTAAGAGGATGGTGTTTAATTAATGCAGCTGGAAGAAGCAGCTCCTGATTAGGACAAAATAATGTCACTTTTGGGGACATTTCTGCCAGGAGAAACACAAACTGTTCGTCATGGAAACCATGGGGAAGGACGGAGAGGTCAGGAAACCTCTGGCTTTGTTTCCATCTGGAAATCTCTGCTCAGAAACCAAGTGAGAGCATCTGGGGGTGTTTGATTGCTAACAAGGACTGTCCTGTACATGTAATTACAACACCCAGGTGTGCAGGGTGTGGGATGGGAGAGGAATCATCTTCCAGTGCTCCTTCCCAAAATCCCACCCACCAACACAATGGAGGGCGGAAAATATTTTTATAGATTTTTTTATTCATCTAAAAAGTGGCAAAAATGAAGTTATTAGAAAAAACCACAAGTCTGGTGCTGTTTTTTCTCACACTCCACACACAAGGAACGAGTCCTGTGGGTTTGGAAGATCAGGAATCATTGTGGTGAAAATATTTTGCTGTTCCCAGCTCAGCACTGGATTTGCTCCCAGCCCCAGGGAGCTCCTTGTCTGAGCAGGGAAAGGGGAAAACCTCCCCAGGACTGGATTTGTCCCCGCAGTGCACTTGGAAAAACCTTTGCCAAGGCCCCTCTGAAGGAAAAAAGAAGATGACACAAAGGATGGGAAGAGTTTCCCAAGAGCAGCAGCAGCAGGACCAGGATTGCTCAGCCCTGAATGAGCATCGGATCCCTCGGGATGGGAAATCAAAGGAGCCAAAAGCAGCCCCAAGCTCATCCCTGCAGCTATAAACAGTCCCGGGCTTTAATCAGCTTCCCCGAAGATTGCTTTGCCACTGGAGAGCTCCGAACCTTTTGATCAAAACAAAAATCCCCAACCAGAGCCTGACGGAAAAACCTCGCGGCTGCCTCAGCTCTGCCTCGGCTGTGACATCTCGACCCAAATAATCCCTTCCCTGTGGGGCTCACCAGGATTTCGTTTTGTGCTGGGCAGAGGCAGCAGAGTGAGGCTTGGAGAGAGCCAGAAATGCCTGGCCCCAGGGAACGCCCCCAGGGTTTAGGGGTTTTAGGGGAAACGCTGAGTTCCCGCAATGGTTCCCCCCAGTGTCGAGACCAAAAGCAGAATTTCCTCTGGAACTAAAGCAGCTCTCGATTGGAAATGAGGATTCATGGAAACATGGGGTGCTCTGGGTTGGAAAGGAGATGGAAATCATCTTTACCCACCCCTGCCCTGGGCCTGCCCTTCCCGCTGTCCCAGGGTGCTCCGACCTGGCCTCGGACACTTCCAGGCATGGAGCAGCCATGGCTTCCCTGGAAAACCTCGTTAATCCGGGTGTTAATTGGGGTAGCAGAACGCTCCTTCATCCTTATCCAGCTGAGGCTGCAGGGATGGACAGACCCAGCACTCTGGGCTGCCCCCAGAGCCCTTTTTGGGGGTTACAAATCAATCCTGACCCCGAGTCCTCAGGATGCTCCCAGCACTCCCAACTTCACCACCCCTGTGACCTCAAACAAGCCAAATCCCAGTGAAATGGAAAAATAATCCAGCCTGGATAAGAAATTTTGGACCTTTCTGATCTTGGAGTGCCTTGAACTCACTTTCTTCTTGTGTTTTTGTTTCAGATAACCAAGCAAATCCTTTTTACCAGCAAAAAAACCCCATGACTTTCTTCTTGTGTTCTCCTTTCACATAACAAGGAAAACACTTCCTTCAAAGCCTCCCTTCCCCAAAACATCCTGTTCCTCCCCACAACGATGCTCTTGGTGTTGTAAAAATCAAATTTCAGTGAGTGACATGTTTTGAGACTCGGGTGACAGAAAGTGAATTTTCATAAAACTCGCTTTGAAATGAAATTTCTGTTCAAGTCCACCTGAAGCTTTCTGAATTCTGAACTTTCTGAAGCAACAAACCCCAGAATAACACCTGGAAAATATGGGAAGCAACTGCCAGGGCTGGAGGAGCTGGAATAATTACTCAGAGTATTTCATATCAATATTTCACAGGATTAAATACTGAGATTAATGAGTCTTTGCCTAGGAAAAGGTAAATTGCAGCATTCACTGAAACAGGCAGTAACAGCATTTCTGCAACCCCACAAAGTCCAATGGAATTAGAAATTAATTGTCTGTAAGTCAAAATTAATAATTGCTGGAATGAGTACATGGGAAACACAAAGAGTGAGGACATTATTGAGCTTGAAAAGTAACAACAGAAACATCTTTGCAAGCATTAATCTCTCCCAGCCTGACTCAGCTGGGCAGTTAATCTTTCTAAATTCTGTTTTTTAGTACAGCGGGGTGTTGTGCAATGTGTGTTTGGGTTGTTGTTTTTATTATAATAAGGTGGAATTGCTGAGGACTCATCATTTGCGTTTTGCCGAGTGGCAGTTGGGTAAATTCTGAAAACAACCACTCTGTAAACAACATTTTCTGTCACTAGAGCTCCTGATCACCACATCGGTCGGAATGAAAACAACAGAGAGATGTTCAAGGAAAAGGAATCGAGGGAGTTTTTGTACTCGCTGTTTTCTCCCCTCTCCCACATCCCAGACTCTGTTTCAAACACCAGCAGGGTTTTCCTGAGCTGGGACTAACCCAGCCTAACCCAGAGCACAGCACCAAGCCCTAGTGGAGATCCCTCAGCTTAAAACCTGAAATATTGATCCTCCCACCCCTAATGCAGTTTGTTACGGATGGCAGGATCCTTTCTGGAGGGAATCCACTCCAGCAGGAGGAGCAGAGTGCTGCATCATCACTTGTCGCCCAGGAAAGGTGAAACCGGACCAAAACCTGGTGGGATCTGAACCCCCGCGGGATCGGAACTTCCAGAGCCACATTCCTGCCCCAAATCCCCCTGGAGGTGTCACTGTGACATTGAACTCTGCGAGCTCCTTTGTCCAAAGGTCAGCAAAGCTGCCTGAGAATTCCTCCCACACTGAGGCACTGCAGGTTCTAATTGTTATTTGGAGAGAGTGATATTCTCGTTTTTTCAGATGATGCAAGGAAATAAATCAGTCTGGTGCCTCTCCAGGGGGAAAAAATACCATAATTGAGCTGCTTTTGCAAATCCTGCTTTAATTGTCTTAAGTGGCTCATCCTGACTGGGAGCATCTGTGGATCTCATCTTCCAAACCACTCTGGTCCTTCCAGAAATGCCCAGACAAAAAGGATTTTGTCTGAACCCGCTCCTGCATTTGTGTGGTCACAGGATTTTGCTGCAGCTGAGATGTTCAGCATCCCAGGGAGTGGGAGCAATCAGGATCTGTCCCTCCCCCTACACAAGCCTCTAACTTCCCAACCCAAACCCTCCCTGCTGCCCAGGAGCAGGAAAATTGAGTTTTACCCTCCTGATTACCCTGGAGTGGGGGAATCACCCAATAAATTTAAGAGAGAGGGCAAAGCAGATTTTCCACCGGATGTCCTGGGCTCCAGCAGCACCCAGAGCGATATTTAGTTACAGGAATTTAACGAGGGCTAATGCATGATTAATGAGCTGGGCTGGGACAGAGAAACAACTGGTGGATCGTGTAACAAACCCTCTGTGAGGACCCAGCCGCGGCTCGCAGGACACAACGGGTGACTCTGCTTTTGCTCCTCATCAGCACAATCTGCCCCTGCAGCTCCAGCTCCTCATGCATTTTTAAAAGCTTCCGTCTCCTGTGCTGCACATGGCTCCGAAACCGCTCTCCGAATGCCATTAACACGTGCGTTAATTGAGTTATTGTCGTGCCTGTCGGTGCTCGCTCAGGGCTGTAAAAGCAGCGGGGTTTTTGTGGTCCCCAAACCAGCGCCTCTGGGCCCTGCTCTGCTCCCAGCTCCCGCAGCCCCGTGGGTGGCTCCAGCCCCTGCAGCCCATTCCCAGCCCTGCACCCCATTCCCAGCCCCTGCACACCATTCCCAGCTCCTACAGCCCATTCCCATCACCTGCACCCCATTCCCA
>VWZV01000898.1:39935-82648 GCA_013397155.1 Irena cyanogastra | reverse complement strand
TAATAATAATAATACATTATTTCAAAATGAGCTCCCACCCGTGCAGAGGGATTAAATACCCTGGAGCAGGGACAAATGCAGGTGGGAAGCTTGGATGGGTCACAATTACCTCTCCCGGCGCTGGGTCAGGGTTAAAAATGATGAAGTTTGGTTGGAGATGGGACAGCAGTGAAGAGATTTTGAAAAATAAACCCCAAGGAATATCAAGCTCTTTATAGGGACACCTTCAAATTGCTGTAAAATCCCAACATCCTTTGGATATCTTGCAGTCAAAAGTTACATTTTAATCCAGAGCAGCTTTTTTCCCCAAGGTCAGGAGTCCATGGATGCTCTGAGCTTCCTTTGTTCTCCTCTCCATCTCTAATCACCTTTTTTTTTTTTAAGCTCCCTCTGAACACTTTGGGTGTTAAGCCAGCCCAGACAAGAGAGGGGATAAAAAAAAAGCCACGCTAAAGTGACATTCACACAAATGAACAAACAAACAGGGGAGGCTGCAACTGACATTCACACAAATAAACAAATATTCACACAAATAAACAAACAGACAGGGGAGGCTGCATTGCCTCTCTGCTTTATTTCCTTTAGATTGGTTCAGAAATCCAAATGAGCTCAATCTGGGCACAGCAATTGGGCTCAATCTCCTTTCATTCCAGCCCAGGGGGTCACATCTCCCTTTTTTCTGCTGCTTCTCCCTGGGTTCCACTTGGAATTGATAAACAAATGCACTCAGAGCTGGAGGCTGGGTCCTGGCAGATCAATTTGACGGCAAAATGAAGGGTTTGGCTCCCTGTGTGAAGAGCAGAGGAAAATGGGGTTTTCAGGCTGGTTTGCATTTGCTCTGCCCTGAAATGAAATGTTTGCAGAGGGGAATTTTCCTGGTGGGGAATGGAGGGGCACAGAGCTCATCCATTGTGGGATGTCTGCAGCTTCTCTGTAGAATCAGGAAGGATCTGAGTGGTTAAAACTGAAATTCTGCTGAAAGTCACCTGGAATGACAAACTAAGTGCAAGGAACACTCGAGGCTTTCTGGCAAACCCCACATTACGATCATGAGGGGGCTGATCTGGTTTTGCACTGACCCAAAGCACATTAAATCCCACCTGGGACAAGATTTGGGGTTTGGTTTTGTGTTTTTTCCAAGCAGGCAAAGTGCTCTGCACACACAGCCCCCACCTCTCCCTTGCTCTTCATCCCTGTTCCCTTCTCCTTCATCACCCCCAGAAAAAGGCTCTGAGTCTCATGATGATTTTCCTCTGGGCCCAAGTTGCCAGGGATAAATTCTCCTCACAGAAATCCCTGGGTTTGAGGGCTGAAGCCAGGCTCCTCAGGTGATCCTCATCCCTCATCTTCCTCCATCCGTGACTGCAGATTTGTCCCTGCTGAAGTGGCAGCGAGGCAGTGAGGGGTATTAATAGAAACAAATGATTTTACAAGCTTCAAAAAGGGCCATAAATCAACCCCTTGGAGCTGAGTGTTCCCAGCAGCCGGGGGCAGCTCCAGCTGAAAATAAACCTTTTTCCTCAATGGATTTGCTCACAGAGGGTGAAATAACAATTCCAGAGCAGAGGTTCTCCAGAGAGAGCTTCGGTGAGGTTTTCTGCCCTTAAACTGCAGTCAGCTCCTGGCAAACCACTCTTGGGTGGCTCCTGTTCTTCCTGGGCTCAGGCTGGCCAAGCTCTGGCCAGATTTGTCACCTGCCAATCCATGGTGACACCCACCTGTGTGCCAGTGCCAGACCCTGAGGGGTTTGTCCCCCTCCAGTGCTGAAAGAAAAGTAATTTCCTTCTTCTTTATGGCATAACTCCCAAATTCCCATCAGGAAAAGGGAGGCTGAAGTCCCTGACCGTGATCTGATTTGGGGACAGGCCACATGGAGGTGAAGTGACAGCCCAGGGGACCCTGTGGATCACCCCAGCACAGCCAGAGATGATCCTGCAGGAAATAAATGCCGCTGGAGTTTGTGCCGCTGGGCAGGAACATGAACCTCACTGCTCTCACTCACAACTCAAAGGGTTTTGTGTGCACCCAAACCCTCCAGGTCTGATTTGTCTCCTGAGCTGAGCCCCTCAGACAGGGCAGGAGCTGGGGGATGAGTGGTGGGTGCCTTGGGTTGGAAATGCAAGGTGTGGTTTGGGCTGTGTGTTCTGTTGTCTGTCCGAGCTGGGGCAGGTATCTGCTGTTACTGGGCAGTTTTTCTTTATCTCTCCCACAGCCATCCTCCCTCCAGGAGATCTCTGCTGTTAATGGCCATTAATTATTAATTATCTTCAGTTCATGGCCACTGAGTGTCCCTGCATGGCTGATAAAATTCCATCATCCATCGGGAGAGGCTCACCCAGGGGAGGAGCCAAGCATTCCTACCTGGATAGAATCTGCCCTGGAACAGCCCAGCAGCCTTTTCCCACTGCATTCCCAGAGTTTCAGCTTTCTTCTGCCCTGCATTCCCAGAGTTTCAGCTTTCTCCTGCCCTGCATTCCCAGAGTTTCAGCTTTCTTCTGCCCTGCATTCCCAGAGGGAGCCCAGGCCCATCTCCAGCAGCACTGGAGCTCCAGAGGAAAACTCCAGCCTTGTCCAGGATCCCTGCTCCAGCAGAGCCACCCCTGGCACTGCAGGAGGGCTGAGCCACCATGGGATGGCACTGCCACCAACACCCTGACACACAGGGGGACAGCTCTGTTCTGACTCTGTGTTGTTTTGTATTACTGCATTTTTATTCTACTTTTATTTTTTTCCTAATAAAGCACTGTTATTCCTATTCCCATATCTTTCCCTGATAAAGAATTGTTATTCCTACTCCCATATCTTTGCCTGAGAGCTCCTTAACTTCAAAATTACAATAATTCAGAGGAGGGAGTTTACATTTTCATTTCAGGGGAGGTTCCTGCCTTCCCTATCATTTACCTGTCTGCCAAACCAGAACCCTGGAACATCCTGGGAGTTCTTCCCTTCAGCTCCACCTCCCGAGGACGATGAACACATCCCTGCTCCCACCAGGGCCCTGCTGGTGCCCCAGGAATCTCCAGAGGGGCGGGCAGGTGTCGCTGTCACGGCAAGAGAACGACGCAGACTCCAAGGCTGGGTTTTCAGCAAAATCTACTTTATTACAAAGTTTTCTCCTTTTATACACTGCTCTGATCCAGCTGGATTGGATTGGTTAACTAATCAACACATTCTACCTGCTTGGCTGGCCAGCCCAACACCTTTTAGTAAACTATCTTAGAAAGAAGAGAAAAAAATGGAAATAAAGGAAAAACAGCACGTGTGGATTGTTACAAGAACAGGTTATCATTATTTTGGCTAGGACTGCTTAGAGTCTCAAGCTGACCCTGAGAAATGCAGTTTTCTCACTCCCAGACCAAGGCTGTGGAGACCACAGGCAGGCACCAGCAGAGCTGCTCTCCTGTCCCTGCTGCAGTCACGGGGACACCAGGGGCTGACTGGGAGCTTCTCCCCAATATCAGAGCCCTCTCCTGGCTGTCAGTCAGAGCTCTGCTGCCATCTGAGGGGACGTGGCTAATGAAGCTGAGCCTGAGCAGCAGAGGGCTCGAGCCAATGGAGCAATTGGAGTTCAGGCTGACAGGGGTGGGAGGATGGCTCAGAATCCCAATTTCCACAGCCTGGCTGCGGCTCCCAGCGGTTTAAATCTGCTCACGGAGGGGCTCGGAGCTGCTGATCCCAAAATGTTCCTCAGACAAGATGGAACGTTGGCAAATGCAGCACCTGGGGCGCCTGGAGGGGCTCTGCCTTCCCCAAAGTCGGGTTCTAAACAGAGCATGTCCAGCACCAGGGGCTGCCAGGGCGTTTCAGGGTAGGCACGGGGTGATTCCAGCTGTTTGTGTGGAATTCCTGACGCCTTTCGTGGCTTTGAACTGACAGGAGGTTTGGGTGGCTTATGGGGAAAAAACTCTTCCCTGCAAGGGTGGAGAGGGCCTGGCACAGGCATGAAATCCTTGGCAGGGAGGGTGGAATGAGCTGGGCTTTCAGGTCCTTTCCAACCTAAACCACCCCAGAATTCCATAAAAATAATAGCAAAAAAAAAAAAAAAATCAATAAATCTGTACACTGAGAATCCAGACGTTTCTCGGGTTTCTCATTCCTCCTTCATGTCCGAGGCGATCCCCAGTTTCACTTTGCTCCAGAAGAGCCCAAACTCCAGTGGCACGAAAGAGCTTGGAAGTTTTGTGACCAGAAGAGGCCAGAAAAAGTCCAGGATCACAGAATTAGGGAATATCCTGAGCTGGAAGGGGCCCGAAAGTGCCCTCAACCCCAAGGCAGCAGCAGGGGACAGTGGCAAAAGTGAATTTCTGATGGCCCAGCTGCACTGGGAGCTCCTGGTTTTCTGGCAGCTCCTGGTTTTCTCACAGCTCCTGCTTTTCTGGCTTTATTTACCAATATATTTATTTACCAAACCCCCCAAATCCAGCAGAACGAGCTGAGCTTTGCCCTTGGAGCTGTGCCTGGGTCAGGGCTGGGGTGAGCAGTCCCTGGGGCCGACCCTCAGCCCTTCCCAGCAGATTTTCCTTTCTCTGGAGCTCAGGGCTGCCCTGCCCCTCAGGAAATCAGGGATAATTCTGCACACAAAGGGAACTCGAGGAGCACAAAGCCTGCCTCAAACGCTCTTCAGTGTCTTTATTTTATTTCAGAGCAGCTGGAACCCTTTGCCTGTGGAAAACAGGCAGCCGAGAAGCTCCCTCCTATTATTTCCATTATTTCTATTACTTCCATTATTTCTATCATTTCTATTATTTCTATCATTTCTATTATTTCTATCATTTCTGTTATTTCTATTATTCCTCTTCTATTTCAGAAGCCTGAAACACAAAGCTGGAGATGAATAAGTTTCCTCCATTCTCTAATTTTATGGAAAAAACCCCAAACAGATGCAGGTTCCAAAGCTCAGCTCCCGTTTTTCACTGCAGGGTGAACTCACAGCAGCCCCTGCACTTTCCACCACCAGAGCCCAAATTAGCTGGGATATTTTGCAAACACATTTATTTCTCCATGCTTTATATGCTCCCCATGCTGAGGATAGAAACTTAAATTAATATTTATGAAAAAAGCTCTTATTGAAGTACTTGGGCCAAGCACAGAATTCCTTGACAAAAGAGGTTTTTTTTCTGTATTATCCTTTGCAAACATGTGGCATAAATAATGTAAAGTGTATGAGAGTGTTTACAGCCCCTCAGATAAATTCAGATTCCTGTGTGCAGGAGCCTGGATAATGAAAAGGAATATTAAAATACAAGCAGCAATTCTGGTGATTAACGTTTAGTACCAGATAAAAATTGAGATCACTGAAGGATGTGGAGACTAATGGGCAAAGCTGATGGATAATTTAACCTGCAGGAGATCTGCAAATATGCTTTTACCTCCAATTTATATTATTTTTTTACATTTTTACCAGGCACGAGTCCAAGCAGCGAAAATTTAAACCAGAAAAGCACCGCCAATGCCTTGTTTTAAATCGGTTTTATGGTAATAAAATGAAAACACATTCTGAACAGAAAACCTGGAATGTTTCACCTGGAATGATTTGCACTTACTAATTTATTTGGATCCTTGTGGGCTTTCAGCGAGGTTGCTGGGAGTAAGAATAACTGGGAAATATGGAGACGACGCCTGAGAAGAAAGCACCGGTAAAAAATCCCTGTGGATTTTTTAAAAACACGTTTAAAGCAGGAAACAGGAGATTTGAGGCAAAGGAGGGCGTTTTAAGGGGATGAGAGCAGCCCCAGGGACTGGGGACAGCAGGAAAATCTTCCCCAAGGAAATTTCCTTTGGAAGGGAGGGGAGGAAGGGCCTGATCAATATTCTTAGTCATAGCTGCGTTATTTAATTACGCGGGGATGAGTTTAACCAGATTTTTTTCCAGCTCAGGCTATTAAAAAGCTTTTCCTATAAATATCCCCGAGCCTCAGCGGAGGAACCCTGCACTCCCAGCCTCTGGTTTCACCCAAATCCATCCCCGGAGGAAGTTCTGGAAGCTCCCTGAGCCCGTCCTGCAGGGCAGGGGATCCTTCCCGAGCTCCTGGCATCGCCTGGAAGCGGGAACGCGCCTGGAACGCCGTCAGGAGCCGCTCTGGGGAACTGAAATCCTGCCCTAAAAGCATCCAGGGTGCCTAATGCAGGGCCAGGGGTTAATGCAGGGCTGCAGGAGAACATTTCATCTCGCGCAGAAATTGATTTATTTGTTTTTATTCGCTCGCGTTTGGCCCCTTAAAAGGAGGGGGGGAAATGTCGCTGGGATGGATTGAGCGAAGTGAAGGACTCGAAGATTTCTCGTGATGGTCAGAAGGCTTTTCTTTATTCTAACAAGGTGGCTTTTATAGAGACTTTTTGCTAACAATTGTGTGATTGGTGAAATAGAACAACGCCTCTCCAGCACCGTTGGTTGAGGCAGGGAGAGCGTGTTTTGAGAACAGACACAAAGGGAAAAGTAAGCAAAGAGGAGACAACAGTTGTTTTGAGAATGAGGGGTGCTTATAAAACTTTTTATCAGTCCGTTTCTTGAGAACCTGAAATTCTCCACAGAACTGTCCTTGGAAAGGAAAGCAGCTCTCTCTTGGGAAAACCCAGAGCGTGCTGCTGAGTTTTTCCAAGTCCCACTGAAAGTCAGCCCCACAGGAAAAGCTGTTCCACAACCAACAGCACAATAAAAAGGAAAATCTCTCTCTCTGTGCAGCTCTGCCCGTGCTCCTCCTGCGTGTCCTGGTGGTGTTCCCGAGGTGGGGACAGCGACACAGCCCCAGCCCTGGGCTCGGGGCTCCCTGGGGTAACACACCCCAAAAATGCCCAGGAATCGGGCACGGGGGCTCAGCTGCTCCTGACACACCCCAAAAATGCCCAGGAATCGGGCATGGGGCTGAGCTGCTGCTAACACACCCCAAAAATGCCCAGGAATTGGGCACGGGGGCTCAGCTGCTCCTAACACACCCCAAAAATGCCCAGGAATCGGGTATGGGGCTCAGCTGCCCCTAACACACCCCAAAAATGCCCAGGAATCGGGCACAGGTGCTCAGCTGCTCCTAACACACCCAAAAAATGCCCAGGAATTGGGCACGGGGGCTGAGCTGCTCCTAAAACCCAACAAGCTCCTCGAGCAGCAGATTTTTCTGCAGCTAAAACGGATAAAATAACTGCAGCATAACCGAGGTGTCTGCTCCTCGGGGTTTAAACCGCACGTCTCGAGGAAAAAAAAAAATCTATTTTTGTATCAGCCTCGCAGAACGCGTTCTCCGCGTCCCATGGAAGCGCTAATTACCGTTAATTATAATTGCAGCCCATCAGCGCCCGGAGCAGCCCCCGGCCCTCCCTGGGGTGGAGAGGGTGAAGGGTCCCCTCCGCATCTCCCGGGGATAACACGCAGAAAACCCACTGGAAAATTCAGAATTTCAGAATATCCCCTCCGTATCTCCCGGGGATAACACANGTTGGTTGAGGCAGGGAGAGCGTGTTTTGAGAACAGACACAAAGGGAAAAGTAAGCAAAGAGGAGACAACAGTTGTTTTGAGAATGAGGGGTGCTTATAAAACTTTTTATCAGTCCGTTTCTTGAGAACCTGAAATTCTCCACAGAACTGTCCTTGGAAAGGAAAGCAGCTCTCTCTTGGGAAAACCCAGAGCGTGCTGCTGAGTTTTTCCAAGTCCCACTGAAAGTCAGCCCCACAGGAAAAGCTGTTCCACAACCAACAGCACAATAAAAAGGAAAATCTCTCTCTCTGTGCAGCTCTGCCCGTGCTCCTCCTGCGTGTCCTGGTGGTGTTCCCGAGGTGGGGACAGCGACACAGCCCCAGCCCTGGGCTCGGGGCTCCCTGGGGTAACACACCCCAAAAATGCCCAGGAATCGGGCACGGGGGCTCAGCTGCTCCTGACACACCCCAAAAATGCCCAGGAATCGGGCATGGGGCTGAGCTGCTGCTAACACACCCCAAAAATGCCCAGGAATTGGGCACGGGGGCTCAGCTGCTCCTAACACACCCCAAAAATGCCCAGGAATCGGGTATGGGGCTCAGCTGCCCCTAACACACCCCAAAAATGCCCAGGAATCGGGCACAGGTGCTCAGCTGCTCCTAACACACCCAAAAAATGCCCAGGAATTGGGCACGGGGGCTGAGCTGCTCCTAAAACCCAACAAGCTCCTCGAGCAGCAGATTTTTCTGCAGCTAAAACGGATAAAATAACTGCAGCATAACCGAGGTGTCTGCTCCTCGGGGTTTAAACCGCAGGTCTCGAGGAAAAAAAAAAATCTATTTTTGTATCAGCCTCGCAGAACGCGTTNATCCATAGCAGGGGAGTGACCCCAAAAATGAGAGGGAAAGGAATGACCCCATATCCATAGCAGGGGAGTGACCCCAAAAATGAGAGGGAAAGGAATGACCCCATATCCATAGCAGGGGAGTGACCCCAAAAATGAGAGGGAAAGGAATGACCCCATATCCATAGCAGGGGAGTGACCCCAAAAATGAGAGGGAAAGGAATGACCCCATATCCATAGCAGGGGAGTGACCCCAAAAATGAGAGGGAAAGGAATGACCCCATATCCATAGCAGGGGAGTGACCCCAAAAATGAGAGGGAAAGGAATGACCCCATATCCATAGCAGGGGAGTGACCCCAAAAATGAGAGGGAAAGGAATGACCCCATATCCATAGCAGGGGAGTGACCCCAAAAATGAGAGGGAAAGGAATGACCCCATATCCATAGCAGGGGAGTGACCCCAAAAATGAGAGGGAAAGGAATGACCCCATATCCATAGCAGGGGAGTGACCCCAAAAATGAGAGGGAAAGGAATGACCCCATATCCATAGCAGGGGAGTGACCCCAAAAATGAGAGGGAAAGGAATGACCCCATATCCATAGCAGGGGAGTGACCCCAAAAATGAGAGGGAAAGGAATGACCCCATATCCATAGCAGGGGAGTGACCCCAAAAATGAGAGGGAAAGGAATGACCCCATATCCATAGCAGGGGAGTGACCCCAAAAATGAGAGGGAAAGGAATGACCCCATATCCATAGCAGGGGAGTGACCCCAAAAATGAGAGGGAAAGGAATGACCCCATATCCATAGCAGGGGAGTGACCCCAAAAATGAGAGGGAAAGGAATGACCCCATATCCATAGCAGGGGAGTGACCCCAAAAATGAGAGGGAAAGGAATGACCCCATATCCATAGCAGGGGAGTGACCCCAAAAATGAGAGGGAAAGGAATGACCCCATATCCATAGCAGGGGAGTGACCCCAAAAATGAGAGGGAAAGGAATGACCCCATATCCATAGCAGGGGAGTGACCCCAAAAATGAGAGGGAAAGGAATGACCCCATATCCATAGCAGGGGAGTGACCCCAAAAATGAGAGGGAAAGGAATGACCCCATATCCATAGCAGGGGAGTGACCCCAAAAATGAGAGGGAAAGGAATGACCCCATATCCATAGCAGGGGAGTGACCCCAAAAATGAGAGGGAAAGGAATGACCCCATATCCATAGCAGGGGAGTGACCCCAAAAATGAGAGGGAAAGGAATGACCCCATATCCATAGCAGGGGAGTGACCCCAAAAATGAGAGGGAAAGGAATGACCCCATATCCATAGCAGGGGAGTGACCCCAAAAATGAGAGGGAAAGGAATGACCCCATATCCATAGCAGGGGAGTGACCCCAAAAATGAGAGGGAAAGGAATGACCCCATATCCATAGCAGGGGAGTGACCCCAAAAATGAGAGGGAAAGGAATGACCCCATGTCCCCCACGGTGACAGCAGCACCCTACCACAGGGAAAGGGATCAAGTGAATTTATTGCTGTTTGGGTTCTCCCTTAACCTGGGAAAATCCTTTTTGTTTCCTCCCCTACTGCCCCTCTACAGAGAAAAACAAGTTATTTTTGATGTTAAACACAGATTGCTTTAAAATATCCTGATAGAAACAGGTCGGGAAATCAAACCCTCACAAAAAAGGAGCTCCTCTAATGCCTCACAGGTGGGGAAATAAAAATTCTCCAGCCAGCAAAAGCTGCTAGGCAAAGCCTCGGGTCAGGGCTGAGGGTTGAGGACATATTTTTCCTGTCCATCCCAGGACATATTTTTCCTTCATGGGCCTCTCTGATTCTTGGATTTATGCAGAAGAATCCTTCTGCCAGCACATTTAATCCACATTTTCAACCTCAAACACCCAGTTTGCTCCAAAATAAAGGCAATAAACCCTCCCAGAGCTGCTCCAGAATTGTGCTGACCTTGAAAATTACTGGGAGAATTTTGAAATTCGTTTCTCAAGGTCTTTTCTGGATGCACTTAATTGCCATGGAGCCGGTTCATGGGAGACAAGGTCGGTCTGAGGCTGGGAATTTTACAGGAAGGAACCAGGGAGCTGCACCCAGCTGGGATCTCCTGGCTGGTGGCACCACTGGAGTCACCTGGGATTCTGAATATTGGGGTTTTTCACCTCTGGGATTCTGAATATTGGGGTTTTCCACCCCTGGGATTCTGAATATTGGGGTTTTTCACCTCTGAGATTCTGAATATTGGCATTTTCTACCCCCAGAATTCTGAATATTGGGATTTTCTACCCCTGGGATTCTGAATATCGGGATTTTCTGCTCCTGGGGTTCTGAATATTGGGATTTTCTACCCCTGGGATTCTGAATATTGGAATTTTTTACCCCCAGAATTCTGAATATTGGGATTTTCTACCCCGGGGTTCTGAATATTGGGATTTTCTACCCCTGGAGGCCCTTCCCACACTCTTCCCATGGGGATTTTAGGGAATTCTGAACGTGCTGCTAGAGGATCCATCACTCCAAGGCAAGAGCAGGCTCCGGGACTCCGGGGAATATCAGGGAATATCATCTCAGGGAGCGCAGAATTGCATTTGGAGCTGTGGCATTCAGAAAAGCACATTTTGATGGCCCTTCCCTACATCCCAAACGGAAACAAGCTCCTGGTTTGGGACAAACGTGGAGCCTCCGAGCTAACCCAAGGTGCAGCTGCCCAGAACAGGCATTGATTTAAAAAACAAAACAATGAGCACTAAAAATGACCTTTCGTTTTGCTGTTTAAAAATCGGATGATGGAATGTTTTCAGGGTTGCCACAGGCAGCTCCCTGGAACCATCCCTGTCCCTCAGGAGGGATGGCTTTCCCAAGCTGTCCTGGGTCTGTCCTTGGGGCAAATTCACACCATTTCTTTTAAATTTATTCTTAAAAATCTGATTTTTACCCCAGTTGAGGACCCTGAGACAAAAAGGAAGACTCCCAGCTCTGGCTTAATCAAGACTTGAAGAAGCTGCGTGTGTTCTTTCCTAATAACACGGGTTTAAAAATACATCACTGAAATTATTGATTTTCTTGCTGGGAGTCTCTGCATGGTTCGATTTGATTTGTATTTATTGCTTCCCGCCTAATCAGCTTACAGTTATTTCTGCTAAGAATATTCTTTAGATGTTAAGAGAAGCAGACTAGAGAAATTAAAGTGACATTCCAGCCCAAACCAGATTTTTGTACAAAGCTTGCCCAGGCTCCTCTGAGCTCTTGGGCCAAAGTGATAATTAATTTTATTAAATTCTCCTTTTTTTTGCCACAATAAAGCAGGAGGTGAACCCTCCAAGCAGCACTGCTTGGACGGGCCCTTCTTTCTCAATTTTGTCGTGAAACTTTCTCACCTGGAAAAACCTCTCCAGCTCTGCTCAAGATGCGCATCAGGAAAATAAATTAAATTTATGGGCAGCATCTCCATAAGGGCCGATCCTCAGAGGCTCAGCAGCGAGGTGGACTCTTCCTTCAGCGCTAATTAAAAAGAAAAATCAGAATTCACTGCGCTGACACCGAGCTGAGCCTCTCATTGCTTCCTCCTCAGCCATCAATTAAAGCTCCGGCTTTAATGAGAGCAATTAACCCAGATCCGAACGAGGCTGGCGGCAGCAATGGCTCCTCTCGTTTCAGCTAATTTCTGTTCTTCTGCCTCTGGTAGAAACAAGCCCGTGGAAGGAAGGAAAGGGAAATGTCACCGAGAGGAGGGGACAGGGAAGGGGACAGGGACAGGGACGCGCCTGGAGGGGCTGAGCCCCCAGACCCCGCGGGGAGCTCTGGAATTCCACCCCAGCTCCTCCCAGGGAAGGATTCCATCCCAAATCCCATCCCGGCTCCTCCCAGNCTGTTTCAATGACTTATGGAAGAACTCCCCATCTCTAAGATCTCCTCGTTAAGCAGCTCATTTGAATCCACAAGTGGACTTCAGAGCTCAAACTGAATGGTATTAATACCTATCTATTTATCTATTTATTTATTTATTTATTTACCCCCAAATAAAGCATTTGCAGGCATCTCCCTGAACTCAGGGGAGCACCACTTATTTCAAATTTTGTTTTAAATTTGATTTTCATGTTGGCTTTAAATTTGATTTCAATTTTGGTTTTAAATTTGATTTCAATTTTGGTTTTAAATTTGATTTCAATTTGGCTTTAAATTTGATTTCAATTTTGGTTTTATATTTGATTTCAATTTTGGTTTTATATTTGATTTCGATTTGGGTTTTAAATTTGATTTCAATTTTGGTTTTAAATTCGATATCAATTTTGATTTTGAATTTGATTTAAATTTTGGTTTTAAATTCGATTTCAATTTTGGTTTTAAATTTCATTTTCATTTTGGTTTCAAATTCAATTCGCCCAAGAGCTCCCCAACCTCCCAGCCTGGACATGACCCAGAACTCTGAGCTCCATTTACCCCACCAGCAGTTTTGCTGTGTTAAAATCCACCAGATCCAGAGTTTTCAGGATATTGAGAATATTCTGAGCAAGGCAGTCTGTAGAGGAGGTAATTTGGACAAAGTGATCCCAAATCTCAGGGCTGTTGCACAGCAGCCCAGGCAGCAGGATTTCCCCATGAAAAATCAGAGTTTTCCCCCAAGAATTCCTGTAATTACTGCTGGCATGACACAAGTGTGTGACAATAAATGGCACAGAGGCTAACTGCCTCTAATTTCCAACCTGCTGTAATTTATCCTCTTTATTTTGTCCTGGAAGCAACACCCTAAAAATAGCTTTGCCCTGTGGGGGACACAGAGCTCCAGGAAAAATGGAGAAAAAGCAGTTGTGGCCACTTCTCCAAGGGATATTTTTAGAAAGGGAAGGCTACAAAAAAAGCCCTTTCCAAACGAGGTAGGAAGAGCTATTTTTGGTCACTTTCTCACCAGAAGATTGCTACCCTGACCTGGATTTGTGCTTTTCTGGGTGGCAGTTTTCAGCTGGAGACATCAAACACCACCCGTGGGAAAGGGAGCAGAGAGCCACGACCTCTGCTCCTCATCCAGGCCGGCTAAAGCCCAGCTTTGTGGGGCTCAGAGCTGGTCCTTGGCCGGGCTTTGTGCCCGGATCCTGCGGTGGATGGTGCAGAAGAAGGGAAACTGAGGCTCGGTGGATTCTTTGCAGTTCATTCTTTCCCTTGAATAAACTTGTTCTGCCTCTGCATCCCTAACCTTCACCTCCAAACTCTATTCCTGCCTGGAAAAAGCTGTCCCAGGTGCTCTCATTTCTGCCCTGTCAGGTTTTGGCTTCTCTGACACTGGGGTCTGCACAGGAGTTCTCTGGTAAGAGCCAGATTTTCCAGTATTTGTCCAGGGAACGTGGCAGTCCCTTCAGAAATGTCACTAGGAGGGGTCACAGGTCATTTGTGTGCTGAATTTGCTCTTTAAACTGGAGGAGGGCATTTTTTAGGTGGGATATTGGGAGGAAATCCCAATTTCTTGGGCTGGGATGGAATTCCCAGAGGAGCCGTGGCTGCCCCTGGATCCCTGGAGGTCGTGTCCCAAAAGTGTCCCAGGCCAGGCTGGAGCACCTGGGACAGGAGAAGCTGTCCCTGCCCTGGCAGGGCTGAGATGAGAGGATCTTTAAAGTCCCTTCCCACCCAAACCATTCCAGGATTCAGTGATTCCATGATTCACACGACAAGTTCATCACAGTTCTAAAATTAATTGGTTAAAGGACAATTAAAAGAAGCAGTGGGAAGGAGTTCAACCCCCAGGTAAAGGAGCATGGGCAGAGCTTTTGCTGGCCAAGGATTCCAAAAGTTGCTGGAATTTATTGGTGGAAAATCAAAGCCATGAATATCAGGGAGCTGGAGACACAAGATCTCCCTGTCCCTGTCACTCTATCCCTGTCACCCCAGAGAACACCACACAAAGCTGCAGGAATCTGCTTGGATACATTTCTATTATTTCTATTATTAATCAGCAGACTCCAGGCTAAGCCCTTCACGGAATAATTCAGCATCCTGCTTCCTCTGAATTCCTCCAGATTAAAGAAGTGGCCCGTGGAAGCACCACAGGAGGTGGCCAGGAAAGAGAACACCCCACTCTGGGAGTTATAAAATCAATGTGCAATGCAGGGCTGCAAAACTGCAGGGAAAACACCCCAGAAAAGTGTGGGCGGTCTGGTAAAAGTTTCGTTTTTTGAAGTGAGTAAATGACTGAAGTGTCTCTGGAGCTGTGAAATTATTCTGGTGCTGACACTGCAGGAAATTTTGGGGTGAATGTTTCACTGTGGCCAGGCTGGATGGGGCTTGGAGCCACCTGGGCCAGTGGGTGGGGTGGGATTCAAGGTCTCTTCCAACCCAAACCATTCCATCATCCCATGAATGGCTCTTGCAGCAGATAAATGGAGGAAGGTGGAAGTAGCAATGAGCTCAGCGATGATTTGTAGGAATTTCCGAGAAATTTTCCTTCACTGGTGAGTGGAATGAAAATTCTGCCTCAGGGCCGGGCTCTCGGGGATATTTCACCCTCAGATGCAACACAGAACGTTTCTGCATGAAGAAAATAACCCAAGTGTCTGGCAGGGCTTGATCTGAGGTGCTGAGGTGCTGAGGTGGCTCTGAGGGAATGATGAAAAGTGCATTAGGAAAACGCTGCTGTGTTACAGCTCGGCCGTGAGAGCCCAGTTCCCAGCAGAAAGAAAATGAACACATCAATTTTTCAGAGCACAGGCACTGCCCAGCAGGACCTTTGTGTTTGTGCTGTGATACCAAAAAGTGACATCCCCACCTCGGCCGAGGACAGAGGGGAACGGGAATCCTGGAATGGTTTGAGTAGGAAAGAGCCTTAAAGATCATCCCATTCCAACCCCAAAATGCGCCCAGCTTTTTCTCTCCCCTCCATCCCCTTCCCTCTTTGCTTCAAGGCCCTGAGGATGCTGAAGATCTTTTGTGAACAGGCTAATCCATTATCAACCAGCTCACCCCAAACCTGATCCTTCAAATCTTGGGATCCTGAACAAATGCCAAGGAAAAAATAAATCCTGTTAAGAATCTGCTTCCCAGGGAGCAGGACACCAGCCCTGGGCTGTGCTGGGCTCTCCTGGGCTTCCTTAGGGATGAAATCCCTTTCCAAGGAGCATCCAGCAGTCCAGGACGAGGCCCTTATCCATAAATCCCATTTTCCCCTGGCTGTGGCTATTTAAATGTCTCAGGACACATCCTCAGCTGGGCTCAGATGTCTGTCCTTGCTCTCCTGGCTCAGCTGGAACGAGACCAATTTCCTCCAGCTGATGTCCTGGGACGTTATTTATGGGGAGTTTGGGGTGACCCCACAGGACATCGGGGGCACAGAATGGGTGTGGATCCCGCAGCTTGGGCAGTCACACCCAGCTAAATCCCCGGGTGCTGGGGAACATAAAAACGGACCAAATCCTGATTTCCTGACTCCTTTTCCTCTCTGACAAAATTCCATCCGATGTCGCTGTTTGCCCTCCTTGCATGGGTATCATTAAGATCTATTTAGGCTTGAATTGCTTAAACTTAAACCAGGCTTTATATTAAAAATTTATCAAGACAAACCTCCTTTAGGCTGATCAATAATCTGTGATAGTTCCAACCATGTTGCATTACCTGTCCAGTGTCTTCACTCTGTGCCTCTCTACAACATGAAAACCCCACCCAAACCCCCCTTTTATTCCACCCGTCTGATTCAATATTTTCTTAATGTATTCAAATGAATTCATTAGCACTGGATATATTTTGATCTTTCCCTGGGAGCAGCCAGGCTGTTGTGCTACTCCACCTTCTGTGTTTTCTCTCCTTTTTTCTCATTTTTTTAAGGGAGCTGCAGGGCCCAATCTCACCCTGCCACCACTGCAGGTTTGTCAGGAGTGGGCAATCAAGATTAAAATCAACGCTGCTGCTCTCCCTCTTCTCCTGCCTCAATCCTGAGACATCAGAAGTAGAAGCTCTTGTTTGGTCAACTTTGAGGTAAAACCAATTCTCCTGAAGCAGAAATATCAGCCTGCATTTCAAAATCTCCAGAGCGGAGACGGACAGAAAGGGAAAAGGGATTAATTACTCATCAGAAAAGAGGGAACATCTCAGGCTGATTTCCCTGACTCACTTTAACCTTCAAATCACCTTCAGGATAACGTAGCAGGAGCCCTGTCCCCCTGCATCTGATTAGAGAGCAGAAATTCACATTGCAAGGCTCTGTTTTCAATTAAAACAATGAATTTTATTTCAGAATTTCTGCACTAAACACCTCCCTGAATGCCAACTTTTCCCCTTCTAAATATCCTGATTTTTAAAGCAATCCACGCATAGATGAGATATATTGTGTTCCATAAAAGCTTGCATTGCTCGGTATCACTATTAAATAAATAAATCAAACCTAGCGCTGCTGATTATAAAGCAACAATTTATTTTGCATACAGGGTAAATGGATTCCAAACACCGAGGTATTTAATGAGAGGGAGTTTTATTACAAAGTTCCATCTGCCAGTCCTTGTTTTCAGGAGATTAAAAGGGTAATAAAAGCTCCTGAGCACCTCTGTTAACTGTGTGTTTCCTTATACAGTGAGTTTTCCTTATGGATAAAACCATGATCTGTTCCCCCCTCCCAGACTTTATCATCAGGAGAAAAAAAACCATTAATAAACCAGATCATAACATATCTTTCACCCTAAAAAGGAACAAAATGCAATGCCCTGATAGGCAGTAATTTTATTTTGACTCCCAGTGAAATCCAAAGGAGTTCGTGCCTATGGCAGAAACTTTCAGCAAAATTAATGAAGCGGGTTTAGGCTCCGTGATTGCTTCATTAGCACAAAACGCTTGTCCTGTGTGGGTGGTGCGAGACTCCGGAGGTGAAGCCGCGGCTGGAGCTGCCCGTGTTTGGCAGCACAGCCCGGCAGAGCCGAGCCTAAAGCCGAGCTCTGCCTGACTGCAGTGCTGCAGTCCTATGACAGCGTCATATTAATGAGCCGCCGGAGGTGCGGGGCTCCATGTGCTCGGCAAAGTTTAACCCCGGCGCTCGGAACTCTCCCCAGCCACACACATCCCGCCAGGAGCCGCCCAAGGAGGGTTTTGCCTTTCACGAGATCATCTGCTCGAAAATTCAGGCTGTGGGCACAGACAGAGCCTTTTCTGCACCTTCTGAGTGAGGAGTTAACTCTCCCCCCTCAGCGTCCCTCTGCTCTTCCATGCGAGCTGTGGCAGGGATTTTTCTAGCACCAGCAGTTTTGGGGGTTTTAGGGGGGTTTTTGTTGTTTCATGTTTTTTTTTTTTTTCTCTTTGCAGTTTACTAATCCGTTTCCTCCGCAGCCGTAATCCCTCCAGGAGGAGTTCGGAGCCTGGATGGCAGCCAGGCACTGTCATGCAGCCCATACAAAGTCTATTTTCCCCCATAAACGTAATTTCTAACAAGGTTTCAAACAATTTATTATTCATTCTGAGCAATGCACCAAGCGTTAGATCAAAGCGGATGGGTGGGAGGAAAAGAGAAGGGAAGAGAGGAAGGAAGAAAGAGGAAGAGAAGAACCAAGAGCAAGGATTTGGGATGTCGGAGGGGGGGTCTCCCAAACTCTTGCTGACTGCCCGGCTGCTCCAGAGCTTCCCCCCGCTCCTCCCGCAGAGCCCCCGGAGCCGGTGCGGGGAGCGCTCGGTGCCGCAGAGCCCCGGCCAGCGCCCGCCTCCCCCGCCCGCTGCGACCTTCACACGCCAGACCCCGCCTGGGGACAGCGGGACAGGGGGGGACAGGGGGGGACAGCGGGGGGAAGGACCCTCCCCGCCCATCTGCGGCTCCCTCTGCCCCCTGAACCCCCAGAGCCCCCGCTGCAGGCCGGTCCCGACCCCCCAGCCCGCCCGGCGGGAGCTGTCCGTGGTGATGGAGCCGCTGATCCCAATTCCCAATTCCCGGATCCCGCTCCCGGTGCCCCGGCCCCGGCCCCAGCCCCCGGCCCTACCCCGGCTCTGCCGTGGGCGCTGCGGGAACAGCGGCTGCGGGAGAGAANGCGGGGCCGCCCCGCAGCCGCCCGGCGGGGCTATAAAAGAGGCGGCGGCGGCCGGAGCAGCCCCGCACCGCCGCCCCCAGCGCCCCACCATGAGCTACACCATGGAGCCCCTGGGCAACCCCTCGTACCGCCGGGTGACCGAGACCCGGGCCACCTACAGCCGCGCCAGCGCGTCCCCGTCCAGCGGCTTCCGCTCGCAGTCGTGGTCGCGGGGCTCGGGCAGCACCGTGTCCTCCTCCTACAAGCGCCCCAACCTGGGCGGCTCGCGGGCCGCCTACGGCTCCACGGTGCTGAGCTCGGCCGAGAGCCTGGACGTGAGCCAGTCCTCGCTGCTCAACGGCGCGGCCGAGCTCAAGCTGAGCCGCTCCAACGAGAAGGAGCAGCTGCAGGGGCTCAACGACCGCTTCGCCGGCTACATCGAGAAGGTGCATTACCTGGAGCAGCAGAACAAGGAGATCGAGGCGGAGCTGGCGGCGCTGCGGCAGAAGCACGCCGGGCGGGCGCAGCTGAGCGACGCCTACGAGCAGGAGCTGCGGGAGCTGCGCGGGGCGCTGGAGCAGGTGAGCCACGAGAAGGCGCAGATCCAGCTGGACTCGGAGCACATCGAGGAGGACATCCAGCGCCTGCGGGAGCGCTTCGAGGATGAGGCGCGGCTGCGCGACGAGACGGAGGCGACGATCCGCGCCCTGCGCAAGGAGATGGAGGAGGCCTCGCTGATGCGCGCCGAGCTGGACAAGAAGGTGCAGTCGCTGCAGGACGAGGTGGCCTTCCTCAGGGGCAACCACGAGGAGGAGGTGGCCGAGCTGCTGGCGCAGCTGCAGGCGTCGCACGCCACCGTGGAGAGGAAGGACTACCTGAAGACGGACCTGACGACGGCGCTGAAGGAGATCCGCGCCCAGCTCGAGTGCCAGTCCGACCACAACATGCACCAGGCCGAGGAGTGGTTCAAGTGCCGCTACGCCAAGCTCACCGAGGCGGCCGAGCAGAACAAGGAGGCGATCCGCTCCGCCAAGGAGGAGATCGCCGAGTACCGCCGGCAGCTCCAGTCCAAGAGCATCGAGCTCGAGTCGGTGCGCGGCACCAAGGAGTCGCTGGAGAGGCAGCTCAGCGACATCGAGGAGCGCCACAATAACGACCTCACCACCTATCAGGTATCGGGGGGGCGGCGCGGGGCTGGCCCGAGCCCGGCGGGGAGGTGCCCGGTGCCGGCTGCGGGGAGAGGGGTGCGGGAGGTGCCCGGTGCCGGCTCTGGGAGGAGGAAATGCGGGAGGTGCCCGGTGCCGGCTCTGGGAGGAGGAAGAGGAAATGCGGGAGGTGCCCGGTGCCCGCTCTGGGACGAAGAGGAAATGCGGGAGGTGCCCGGTGCCGGCTCTGGGAGGAGGAGGAAATGCGGGAGCTGCCCGGTGCCCGCTCTGGGAGGAGGAAATGCGGGAGGCGCCCTGCGCCAGCTCCGCTGCGAGGGATGCAGGGATGCGGAAGGCGGGCGGACCCCGCTGCGGAGGGCGGTGGGAGCGGGTGGGTCCTGCTCTGATGCCGGCCCTGCCTCCCCGAGCGGCGGGAAGAGTTTCTAAAAGTCCCCTCCGAAGTTCTGCCCGCTCTGTCCCCGCGTGCGGCGTCTGTCTGTGTCACAGGGGGTTTGTGCGTCTCCCTTGCAGGACACGATTCACCAGCTGGAAAACGAGCTCAGAGGAACGAAGTGGGAAATGGCTCGTCACTTGCGGGAGTACCAGGACCTCCTCAATGTCAAGATGGCCCTGGACATCGAAATTGCTGCATACAGGTACAGTGGGCTCTTTGCAGACACGTCTGGAATATTAATAGCACTGCGGATGCTGCTGGCTCAGGAAGCTTTGCCACAGCTAAGAAATATCTGCATGCGGTGAACACGAGTAAAACGAGAGCTGGGCTAAATCGCTGCAGCCATTAGCCAGCCCAGTGAGAGCCCAGAAGGTCATTAGGGAGCAGCTAACCACGGCAGAGCTGCCAGCGAGCCCCTGGGCACGGCACGGCACGGCGTGACTCAGTGCCGCCGCATTCTGTCCTTGGCTGCGCGAGCAGGAGGTGCAGCGAAAGACGAGGATATTTTTAATTCCTGTCCGCTTTGCAGATGCCAGGCGTGCAGGGCTTGTCACCAGAGCTCCCTTTTATCGCCTGGCAGAGACAGTGAATCTGCTTGATCATGGTTTGAGGCAGTGAGTGCTGATCTGCCTGTCACAAACACTTTTACTTTCCTCGCTAAACTTCCCTTCAGAGGCATCTGCTCTAATCTGGAGCTGAACGTTGCTTGCTGTTGCCATCACCTGGCAGGTTTTTTTAGTCTCTTGTATCACTTCAGAACTCTCACTGGATAGCTCCTGATTTTTCTGGGTCATAGGCATAGAAGAAAAGTAAAAACAACAAAAAAACCATCCCCATCTCCAGATCTGTTGAAGTTTCTGGGGTTGTTCAGACACACAGACACCCCGGGGGCTGTAGCTGGTTGCTGCCAAAGTCAGCTGAAGCCTCCAGTTCTCACATTCCCACAAAGAAAAGGTAGATGCCCAAATTATTAAATTAGAACACGTGCTCTAATCAGCTGTGACTGTCTCAGACACAATATTTGATTTGGGTCTGTTGGCTGTGTCAAGTTCTGTTTGCCTAAGTCATAATGAATCCTGTTAAATTAGTTAGCTTGTCCTAATCCCTGCTGATTTACGCCATAATGAAGCTTTCTGCCAGTAAAGATGAATTTTAACTGATCCCTGAAGGTGTCACACCAGCCATAAGCAAAACCAAGCCAAACATTGCTGAATGTGAGTTTCAAAAAAGAGCGGGTTCAAGGAAAGCTGGGCTGGGGCTGTGAGCAGTGGAGGGCCCTGGTCAGTTCCAGCACATTCCACAGCAAACCAGTTCCATGCTGCTGGCAGGGGGATAGTACTGCAGGGAAATATTACAGAATCCTGGAATGGTTTGGGTTGGAAGAGACCTTAAAGCCCACCCCAAAGCAAGGACACCTTTCACAACCCCAGTCTGCTCCAAGCCCTGTCCAGTCCTGGCCTTGGACACTTCCAGGGGTGGGACAGATAAAATTATTCCCCTAGCTGTCGCTTATTTTGGGGTTTTTTTATGCTCATTTTTTTTTCTCTCCTCCCGATTCCCTTAGGAAGCTGCTGGAGGGTGAGGAGACAAGATTCAGTGCCTTCTCTGGAAGCATTACTGGTCCCATATTCACACACAGACAACCATCTGTCACAATAGCATCCACCAAAATCCAGAAAACAAAAATCGAACCACCAAAGCTGAAGGTCCAGCACAAGTTTGTAGAAGAAATCATTGAGGAGACGAAGGTGGAGGATGAAAAGTCTGAAATGGAAGATGCCTTGACAGCCATCGCAGAAGAAATGGCAGCCAAGGCACAGCAAGAGGAGCAGGAGGAAGAAAAAGCAGAAGAAGCTGCGGAGGAAGAAGTTTCTGAGAAGGCTCCTGCAGAACAAGAAGCTGCACCTGAGGAGGAAGAGAAGGAGGAAGAGGAAGCAGAGGAGGAAGAAGAAGCCACAAAATCTGACGCCGCAGAAGAAGGCGGCTCTGAAAAAGAAGAAATCGAGGAAAAGGAAGAAGGGGAGGAAGCTGAGGAAGAGGAGGAAAAACCTGAGGCCAAGGGCAAAGCTGAAGAGGTACCAGCAAAGGCAGAGAAGGTCAAAACACCTCCCGTAAAGTCCCCCCCAAAATCCCCCGTAACAGAGCCGGCCAAGGCCGCCCCGAAAGAAAAAGCTGCAGAAGCAGCAAAAGAACAGAAGGCGGAGAAAGCAGAGAAGGCGGCATCTCCAGAGAAACCTGCCACCCCCAAGGTGACCTCCCCGGAGAAACCTGCCACCCCCAAGGTGACCTCCCCGGAGAAACCTGCCACCCCCAAGGTGACCTCCCCGGAGAAACCTGCCACCCCGGAGAAACCTGCCACCCCAAAAGTGACCTCCCCGGAGAAACCTGCCACCCCGGAGAAGGCGGTGACCCCGGAGAAACTCCAGTCCTGGCCTTAAGCCGTGACCCCCGAGAAGGCCGTGGCCCTGGAGAAGCTGGCGCCCCCGGAGAAGCCGCGCTCCCCCGAGAAGCCGGCGAGCCCGGAGAAGCCGCGCACTCCCGAGAAGGCCGTGACTCCCGAGAAGCCCCGGTCCCCGGAGAAGCCTCCCTCCCCGGGCAAGGATGCCAAGGCCGTGGTGGAAGAGACCGTAACTGTCACCAAGGTAACCAAAGTGAGCGCCGAGGCCGAGAAGGAGTCCAGGAAGGAGGACATCGCGGTCAACGGGGAGGTGGAGGACAAAAAGGAGGAGGAATCCAAAGAGAAGGAGGAGGAAGACAAGGGAGTGGTCACTAACGGCCTGGATGTGAGCCCTGTGGATGACAAGGCTGAGAAAATCGTAGTAACCAAAAAAGTGGAGAAAATCACCGGGGAGGGTGGGGACAGTGGCACCACGTTTATCACCAAGTCGGTGACCGTCACCCAGAAGGTGGAGGAGCACGAAGAAAGCTTTGAGGAGAAGTTGGTGTCCACCAAGAAAGTGGAGAAAGTCACTTCACATGCTGTAGTAAAGGAGATCAAAGAGAGCGAATAAAACCAACCATAGCTAAAATTCAAACCAATTCAAGAGCTTGGGTCGGTGCAAAAGGTTAAGCCATAGACAGCTGCAAAATGCATGTGGGTGACGGCTTCAAAGCAGATCGGGTTCTCTCACGGAGGCTCCAGACACACAGTATTTTACTTTTTCGTGCAATATAGGGAAGGGGGGGGGAATGCATGCAGGCTCAAGATGTACTCCCTCCACAGAGCTTGGGGATCTACAAAAAAATACTGCTACTACTAGTGCATGAGATGAAATGTGCAGAGGAAGCTTTTCTGAATTTCCTGAGCTGTTGGAGGGACATATCTGAGGATCGAGTTCAGATGTATTATGCAAAGAACCAACTGAGCCAAAACCAAACCGAAACCAGTAATAGAGTATTCATGAGAACCAGAACTCTCCTAGCCTTAAAAAAAAAAAAAAAAAAAAAGCTACTTATAACTAATTATGTTTACCTCACTGGTGCAGTTAGGGTGGACTTTTGCTCCTGGGAGAACCTTGTTGACATGCACAGTACGCAACCTTTTGTTGTTTGATGTAAAACAGTCACAGCAGTTCTTGCTCAATAAAGGTCAATATGAAAACATGACGTGTTCTGCTGGCTTTTTCCCCAGTTTAAACCCTTCCCTAAGCTGGATGCTCTCTCCTGAAGGGAATGCAGCTGCATGGGTTGATGTTTGGTTGGGTGGGTTTTTTTCCTTAGCAGTCTCATTTGGCTAAGAGTTGGACTTTGGGGGTCCCATCCAGCTCAGGATGTTCTGTGGCTTGGGAATTGGATATGATGGATAAATTCCCTCTATCAACACAAAGGCTGGATTAAGAAAATAAGAGCCATATCCCAAATTTTCTAGAGGAAAGAGGAATCCATTGAACACCTCTGCCTGGCCTTGAGGTGCTTAGAGGGGTTGTAGTTGCTTTTTTTTAGGAAGGGGAAGGTCTCTAAGCCCTCAATCCTGCTTGTGCTGAGTCAAAAAAAGGTTAAAATCTGCTGTAAGTATTGTTTTCTTCCTTACACCCCAACATCCACACAGAGAGAGCCAATTTCCAAATAATTCCTTGATTTTTCTGGGCAGAGAGGCTACATGAACCACAGCTGGGTGTGGCATCTTCTGGGGCACCAGTTTGTCACTGAATGGAGCAAAAATCCATCAGGGGAACTCAACCAAGCCACCATGAGGTGCTCAAAATGGGCTTGGTTCTGGTTATTTTACCCCCTCCTGCTTTAATTGTATGGGAACCTCCTTATTAGTCCTCTGGCTCCAATGATCAAAAAGTTCAATCTGCCTCTAAACACAAAATTCTAAAATCAAAAATTAACCCAAGGGGGTTAATTTGCTCTTTTGTTAAGGACGAAGCTAATAGAAAATTGTTCTATGTGGAGAAATAAATGGGGACAAATGAAACAAAGGAAAGAGGATAAAGCCCCAACTCCAATGTGGTGATTAATTGGTCATTATAGGATTAATTCTGTGTTTATTTCCCATTTTCAAAAGAGAATGAAGATTGCAGCTGCTGCCCCACCTCCCATAACTCACAAAGAAATGCAAATAACTTTCACACTTGGATTCAGCCATGGACTGCCCTGAAATCTGTTGCCTAAATTGAGGCTCTGATCAAAATCTAGGATTTCCATGTGCCTTCACCCCATCAGTAACTGAAGATCAAGGAGTTTTTAATTGAGAGGGTTCAGCATGTTCTTCACTGGAGAAGTGGAGAGCCCACAGCAGATGAGGCTTTCAAATAAATCCGGGAGTCTTTGTGGAGCAAACCAAGGGATGTTTATCAAAAATGGGAATCTGTGCTCCACAGCTTGGCTGCTGAGTGATGTTTAATTAAAGCAGGGTTAACGAGTTAAATGGCAGCTTCAGTGGTCACGCGTGGGTGTGACACAAAAATAACTTTACCTTTAGGAATAAGGAGTTCAGCACTCCCCTGGTTTTGGTATCTACACCGAATTGTGTTAAAACACAAAGTGCCCAAATGTTTGTGAGAATTGAAGGTGTTTTCCCCTTAGCTTTAAACAAAACTTTCAAGAGAACACCACGACTAAACCAGAGACCAATATTTAACGTGGAATTACGTGCAGGTGCTTCCAAATAAGTTCTAGAAGCCACTAAAATGTCCAAAACTTCAAAACCCATCCCTCCTAGGGGAAAGTTGGGAATTCCAGCACGGAGAGGAAGGGTCACCTTGCACTGTGGGTTCAGTGTTGGTCTCAGCAGGAACATTCAACGTGGGCAGGTGGGATCCCAGCCTGGTTTTCATGTCAGGATTCCTTTCCAGCTTCTTTCTCTTCAGTCCTGGTAGGACACAGCCCAAACTCCTGATTTGTGTGGGTTTGTTCCTGTTTGTGCTCAGGCAGTCCAGGATTGCTCCTGGCACGAGGGGCTGGACAAACCCCGGGGTGCATCCATTCCCTGGATGGTTTTGGGAGGCAAACCCTTGCCACGATGTGGTTCATCAACAAACAACATCCTCGTTTCACCCCTTTCCCACCCAAAATATCTCCCAGCTTTTAGTTCTTACCCAGAACTCTGGTTTTTCCCACTGCTCTAACACACTGGATTTGTGTATTTAGCCCATTTCCCACTGCAGATGTTCCCAGCAAATCCTAAGAGGAACAAGCAAGTGGTTAACACATTTCGAAATGTTTATAAAACTGTAAGAACTGATTAATATTTAATGGTGCCAAGAGGTTTTGTCTACTGACATCTGCAATCAAACAGTTTCAAAGGAGAGCACAATTCCCGGGCAGAGAGGCATAAATAGGATGTTATTTGCCTGTTCTGCACCAATTACTCCTCCAGACTGCACAGAAACAGTGATAGGAATAATTATTTTCAGACAAAGAAGGTCATTAAACAATAGAAAAAAATCCATGAGGGGAAAAAAATAATAATTAAAGGAATTTAAAGTGAAGATTTCTGCATCTTTTTTAAGCTGGGATATTCAGACCACCGTGGCTTCAAGAGCTGGAGGGCTCTAAACCAGGATCTTTCTCCTGTGCTGGGTTGTGGAGATGCCCCAGTTATTTTTCAGCATCCTAGAACAAAATTCCGGACGGGACCAAACTGGGAAGCGTTACAAAACACAAATAGGATGCATTTGCCAGGGAGCTGAGTCAGGCACCAGAATTTTCTCCAGTCATCAGGGTTTGTGCTCTCCCCGTACACATTTGGGCTTTATTCCTGCTTTTTCAGGATTAAAGTGTCCTTGACTAATCTGGGATGGCAGCAAACGCTGAACTGTTCATGATTTAGTTATCAGAAAGTGAATTTCTGGGATGTTCTGTGCAGGTGTTCCCCTTGCTGAGGGGTGGGGAGGGGGTGTCTGTGCACCTCAGGGAAAGCATCCAGCACCTCCCTGGCTGTTCCCTGGGATGAGATCTCAGCCTGACCCAGCCCCAAAGAGCCGTAAAACCCCCAGGACACTTCTGGCTTCACTTGCAGCTGCAACTCGGGCGAAAGTTTCTCCTGAGCCTCTCCCTCTGCCAGCTTTTGCTGCATTGCGTCAAAAGCAGCGCCTGGATGTTCCAGGGTGAGGCTGGTGCTGGCAGCAGGATCCATCCCGCAGCCCTGGGAGCAGCTGGGGGCACAGAAACCCAGCCCAGCCTCCCTGGCACCAGGCTGGGCAGCAGGGCAGGACGGGGGTCACTGCAGAGCCAGCCCTGCTGCAGCTCCTGCTGGGGCTGACTCAGCCCTGCAGAGCTGCAATGCAATAAAAATAACCGAGGGAGCAGGGATCAGCCTGGGAACGGCAGCAGGAGACAGGGGAGAGCTGCTGGAGCTCGGCATGGGCTGCTCTGGAGCAGCCCTGGCTGCACGGGGAGCTTTGCATCCCAAAACAAAAAGGGATGCCAAGGGCTGAGGGAACAGCCCTGAGTTTGTCAGCAAAAAAACGTCGTGAAAGGACAAAAATTTGGGTTTTGAAGGGTTAAAGGAGCTCAGAGTGCTTGGAGGAAGGCAGGATTTGTCATGGAATGGTTTGGGTTGGAAGGGACCTTAAAGCCCACCCAGTGCCACCTGCCCGTGGGCAGTGACACCTCCCACTGTCCCAGGCTGCTCCAAGCCCTGTCCAGCCTGGCCCTGGGCACTGCCAGGGATCCAGGCACAGCCCCAGCTTCTCTGGGAATTCAATCCCTGCCCCTCAAGATCCTCTAAAGAAGGAATTCCTTCCCAATATCCCATCTAAACCTCCTCCCTGTCAGTCTGAGCTGTTCCCCTCGTGCTCTCCCTCCACCCCTGCTCAGTGCTCCCTCCAGCTCTGCTCAGCCTGCACTGGTCCTGATGGGCTCTGAGCAGGGCTGGAAAAGGATTTTCCTCCTCAGGAGCAAATGCCCATCCCCTCACCCCGTGCTATTCCTCGGCACTGAAATATTTCTGCAATAAAACACTGAACAACAAACAGGAACCCCCACTGCGAGAAGATTGTAAGGAAAGATGGAAGAGGAGCAGATAATCTGTACCCAGGTACATTAGGCACTTAATTTAAATTGCTTGGGTTTGTTTTCTCATGTTTACATCCTCAAGCAATTTAAGATTGGCCCAGGTCTGACAGAAGGCCTGAGTGCCAGGCATCTCTCCCTGCTGGAGCACTTGGGCAGTTTCCAGAAGCAGCTCTCATTTCTGGTTTCTTATCTCCGGGCAGCAGCCCCACCAGTCTGCTGGGGGAGCTGGGGCTGGCACACCCCGGAGGAGCAGCTCCCCTCCATCCCCTCAACAGCTGGGAAAGCTCCCTCTAAAGAGCACTGCAAGTTCCCCCAGTTCTCCTCAAACTGTCCCAGAGAGGGAAAATAAAATCTGCTTTGTAACAATAGCTCTGCGTGAACACAGGGAGAAAAATCTGCATTCAAAGCAAGGGGGGAACGTGAAAAGAAATGTTTAAGAGAAGCTCTCTCTAAAGAGCGCTGCAAGTTCCCCCAGTTCTCCTCAAACTGTCCCAGAGAGGGAAAATAAAATCTGCTTTGTAACAATAGCTCTGCATGAGCACAGGGAGAAAAATCTGCATTAAAGGCAAAGGGGGAAATGTGAAAAGAAATGTTTAAGAGGTGCTGTTGGAGAAAGTGAAAATTATTTCACTTGTTTTTCTTCTGGTTCTCGAAAGAGTCAAACTCCTAGGAAAGTAGGGGAAAAATACTGGAAATGATACTGGAAGTCTGTGAGATACTGGAGTTGCTGCTTTTCTGAACGGCTTGACCAAGCTTCCTTTTCTTTCTCTTGCTGCTTTTTTTTGGGAATGTGTAAGAAAATAATAATTTTAAGTGCTTACTTCATCCATCATAATGTTTTTTATCACCCTTTTAACACTGAAAAGAGGGATGCTTTTGGTACTCCTCTAAAATTTGTATAAAAAAGAGATTTCCTTTCTCTCTGAACAAAACCATTGAGGGAAACCAATGCAAACCAACTGATACCACACCACCAGTGCACAAAACCAAGTTACCCCAAAATCCTGTGAAAAATTCATCCAGACAAATATTTCTGTAAAGTTTAGTGCAGCCATTAATGCCTATTTTAACTCAAATTTCCACGCGTTTAGTTTACTTAAACTGGTTTAATTTGCAGCATTAGCCCAGGGCTTGCCCTTACAAGGTTTAATTTTATCTATCAGCTTTAGGCAATTGAACATTGACTCAGAGCACAGGACACTGCTTGTGGAATTGCCAGGCTGTGCTGCTGTTGAGATGCTCCTTTTTAGTGCCTTTTTTTTTAGCTCATCGAAACTTTAAAAGGCTCTGGGAAGTTCTCAGAAGAAAATGAAACTCTTCAGCCAGGGCTGAGTTCAGACAGCACCTGGGAGAGAGAGGCAGCTCCTTCCATCCTTCCTTCCAACTGCTCATCGTGCTTTGATTTTAATGTTAGTTTTCAAGATAGTCTTTGCTCCAAGCCTCACCTACACCCTAAATTGTTCTTCCCTCTCCTCACTGATCCCCCAGACTGCAAAACCTCCTGCCACAATTTAACGGCCACATTTGCTTTCCCCCTTTTTTTTAATAAAATTCCCATTTTTCAGCAGGGAGCTCGTGCTTGTTGCACCCTCAGCCAGTGAGACCCACCCCAGCCCCCACCACACCCCGGGGCATTGTTGTAAAATGTGTGAAACTTTACACCCCCAGGAGATTTTGCCCACTTCTCACTCACAAGAAAAGAGAGATCAACCCTTTTATCAACCTTTTAAGGGCGTCAGTGACACAGGACATGCACGAGGAATCCGTGTAAGCATTTCTGAACTTTATTATTGACTGCTGTATTGCACGTACTTAATGAAGCCTCCATCATTTCCCCCACCCACCGTTTCCAGAATTATTTTAAATGCAAGTTAAAGGTAACCTTTCATTCCCACCACTTATTTTCCCCCCCCCATTTTAAATGTTAAGGTTCTGGGTCACCCAGGAAGGACGGAAGCCCTGAACTCATACGTGGAACCATGCGGCACTCGGGGAGCAAGCCTTGGGTGCTCTGCAAGCAAACTCAGACTCTGCACAGGGAGAAACATCATAATCATGAACTGGAACCTCAGTGATCACTGAATTAAATAGGTGAGACTGCAGCTGGAGCTCAGTCAGTCGTTGGCTCTGATGGAAAGCTGCCCTCAGATCAAGCCTTCTTCTTGCCTTCGCTCTCTTCCTTTCCTGCTGCTTCCTTCTCTTCCTTCTCCTCCTTCTCCTCCTCAGCAGCTTCCTCAGCAGCTTCCTGGGACTCCTCCCCTTCTTCTGCTGCTGTTTCTTCCCCTTCTCCTTCCTCTTCCTCGCCCTCTTTGGCTTCTTCTGATTCCTCCTTAGCACCTTGAAAGGACAGAAAGGTATTTCACTTTCAGGTACAATTCCTGATCCCAGTTCAGTGGGAAACCCCCTCAACCCCACGCATTTTGGCAGCCAGCTAGAGGCAAAACTGCACAAGCAATTTCTCCTGGATTTCAGGGGGAGTGAAACACTTCATACAAACAAATCATGGCTTGAAAAACGCCAGTTCTGGACTCAGTGCTTAAAGCCTTATCCAAAGATTTGAATTACCTTTCACTGCCTTCCAATTGGCTCTTTAATTAGCTGTAATTTCACTATAATTAAACCTCACAGTAACGAACTCCTCAGAGTTCAGTGGCCACCAATGCCTCGCAGAGAAGTGATGTTGCCATGCACTGAACCCAGTAATTCCAGCCCCACACATCAGCTGATGTTCCCATTATCTCCAGCTGCTCTCTGGGAATTCCTATTTAGCTCAGGATGTCCTTGGTCCTTCTTTTTGAGGGTATCTGGAACATCTGAGCATTATCATTTGGGATTTTGATACCTATAATCTGCCTGATTTGAATTGACCTTATCTTCCATTCAACATTCAGATTTGCCTGGTAAATTCCACGTGCTTAACCCACCATCCTTTGGCTCATAGGAGCAGAAAAGGAAAGAGCTTTAATCACTAGATTTAACCACTGGGATTTCTGGGGTTTATCCCACAGGAGCAGGGTGCAGCACGAATAAAAGAGATTTAAAAGCAGCTCTAAGTACCTTCCTCCTCTTCTTCAGCCTCTTCTCCTGCTTCTTCCTCTCCTTCCTCTTTCTCTTCCTCCTCGCCCTCCTCTGCAGGAGCCGCCTTGGCTTCTCCCGCTTTGGCAGCCTCGATGGTTTCCTCGATTTCAATCTGCTCCTCCTGGACGTGGCTGGAGTAGTAGGCGGGGAAGGCGCGGGTGGTCAGCAGGTAGGAGCTGGACTGGAGGCCGCTGTAGGCGGACCTGCCGAAGGCGGGCGCGCTCTGGCTGTAGCCGCTGCTGATGCTGCCCACGCTGGTGAAGCTCAGCCGGGTCTCCTCCCCTTCCAGCAGCTTCCTAGCAGGGAAGAATCAAAGCAAGGAGAAACCAGCCGGTTGTGCTGCATGCAGCACTCAGCATCACGAGCCCTGCAGACTGCACCCGTGGTTATTAATGAAGGGCTAGGTTTGCACTGGGTGACAATGATACCCTGTTTTCTCAGAATAATTTCTTCACACGTGCCCCTTGTGGGTGAATTAACACTTTTCCCTGTTGGAAGGAGCAGGAAAACCTGTCCAGAACCAAGTGAAACTAGAGGTGTATTTTGCCACCCTGCAGCTGGCACAGACCAGTGCAGCTGTAGCAATTTGCTGCTGAGCTGTCAGACAAGGTTTGGAGCTGCTCTCTCAGTATTCCCCCTTGTGGCTTTCACACAAATTCTGTTCCAGCACTGAAATCTCTCAGTATCTGAGACAAACTATCACAGTTACTTAGCAGCAATTCTACAGGAAAATATTGAATTTGTAGATTTACAAGTTAGGAAAAAACCCTGTTCTTGATGGCACTTGAACATTTTGAGAATGAGCCATTGGTATTGAGGAATTCCACTGATACAGAATCTCCTTCCCGAGTACAGAACAGGTATTTTATCTGTAAGGATGGAGAACTGAGATCATTTACTGCCAAGCTAAACATTCTGTGTGCACATAGAGAGGAACTGATTAAACTCTGCCACAGCTCTATGAAAATTTCTGCTAGGGGAATGATAAATAACCTGAATTCTCCTGAAGAGAATGGGAACTGCTCTGAGTTCTGGCTCATTAAAACATCCCCCACCATACCTATAAGCTGCAATTTCGATGTCCAGGGCCATTTTCACATTGAGCAGGTCCTGATATTCCTTCAAGTACCGAGCCATCTCACTCTTTGTGGTCCTCAGCTCATTCTCCAATTTGTTGATTGTATCCTGTTGGATGGAACAATATTGACAGCGTAAAATTCTGTTCTCTCAAGTCTAGCAATGATCACAAGGAATTTCTCCAATCCCTTTAATTTGATCTTGCTCTAGCAGACAGAAACTGCACAGCTCCCATTCCACCCTCAGCCAAAAAGCATCATTTAACATCATCCTGGCAGGTTTTCTACTCCACATTATTCCAGTCCTACTTAACACAAAGAGCCCAATTTTCTGGTACCCAAGTGCTAAAGCATCCATGAAATTTGTGTATTGTTTCATTTTGATTTTGGCCTTTGCGTGCTTTTTCTAATTTTAGCTTAGGGATATCCACTGATGATCCTTGCAGGTCCCTTCCAACTCGGGATATTTTACGATTCCATGATTTTTTTGTATAGTTCAAGCTGTATTAGTACATGGACACATGGATATTGATCTTTATCAGGGGATTTTGCATTCTGATTTTATAACACCTTGCATTTCAGATAAGCAGTACCAGAACCAATGTCCCATCTCTGGGATAATTTCGGTAATTCAGACCCTGATTTGGATCTGTATTTCCACACCACGCCCTGCTTTATAGCTCTGTGGTGTTCTGCGCTGTGATTTCAGGACGCCTTACTGCAACACGGGCACAGCACAAACCAGGAGTGAAACCAGAAACCTGATCCCCTCATCTGTGAGACTCTGCAGACTCCAATTCCCCTCAACTGCATAGCCCAGCAAACCCTGACCCCCCTCACCTGCAGAACCCTTCAAACCCCGACATCCACCCCTTCACCTGCAGAACCCTTCACACCCCAGTGTCCATCCCTTCACCTGCAGAGCCCAAAGAACCCTGAAACCCCTCACCCTGCAGAACCCTATAAAACCTGACCCCCATCACCTGCAGAACCCTGCAAACCCCATCACCCCTTCACCTGCAGAGCCCTTCAAAGCCCATCATCCCTGCACCTCCAGAACCCTTCAAACCCCAACTTCTCCTCACCTGCAGAACCCCGCACACCCCATCATCCCCTCCCCTGAGAGACCCCGACCCTCCTCCCCTGCAGCGACCCTTCCAGCCCCCACCCCCTCACCTGCAGCGCAGAGATATCGGCGCTCTGCTTCTCTTCCAGCTCCTGCAGCTGCTTCTCCAGCGCCTCGTTCATGCCGCGGGTGGCCTCGATCTCCAGCGTCTTGGCCTTGAGCAGGCGGCGGCTCTCGGACACCTCGTCCTTGGCGGCGCGCACGGCGTCCGTGTTCTTGGCCGCGCTCTCGCTGAGCACGGTGAAGCGGCTGCGGAACCACTCCTCGGCGTTCTGCATGTTGCGCGCCGCCAGCTTCTCGTACTGCGCGCGGATGTCGCGCAGCGCGGCCGACAGGTCGGGTTTGGCCGACACGTCCATCTCCACGGACAGGTGCGCGTACTGGATCTGCGCCTGCAGCTCGGCCAGCTCCTCCTCGTGCACCTTCTTGAGGAAGGCCAGCTCGTCCAGCAGGCTGTCCACGCGCTTCTCCAGCTCGGCCCGCGCCAGCGCCGCCTCGTCCGCGCCCTTGCGCACCTCGAGCAGCCGCGCCTCCGCGTCCTCGCGGCTCAGCACCTCCTCCTCGTAGCGCGCCTGCAGCCCGCGCAGCGTCTCCTCCAGGCTCTCCCGCTCGCCCTGCAGCGCCTGCTTCTCGCTCGTCGCCTCCTCCGCGGCCAAGCGCAGCTCGCGGATCTCCTGCTCGTACAGCGCGCGGAAGCGGGAGGGCTCGGCGTGCTTCTGCCGCAGCACCAGCAGCTCGGCCTCCAGCACCTTGTTCTGCTGCTCCAGCTCGTGGACGCGCTCGATGAAGCAGGCGAAGCGGTCGTTGAGGTCCTGCAGCTGCGCTCGCTCCTGGCTGCGGATGGACTTGAGGTCGTTGCTGATGGCGGCCACCTGGCTCAGGTCCAGGCTGTCCACCGAGTGCAGCAGCGAGCCCGAGGCGCTGGAGGTGGCGTAGCTGCGGCGCACGGACACGGAGGACACGGGCGCGGACAGGCTGGAGTACGCGGAGCGCGCCGAGCCGAAGCCGCCGCCGCTGCGCACCGACACATGGATGCGCGGGCTGTCCGCGTAGCGCCGCTTGTAGGACGGGAAGAACGGGTCGTACCCGTACGAGCTCATGGCTGCGGGGGCTCCGGCGACTGCTCTGCAACGGGCGCCGCCCGCACCCCGATATTTATGCGCGAGGAGGGCGGGCGGAGCGGCCTCCGGGCGGGGACGGGGCGGGGCGCGGCGACATCGCGCGGGGAGGTGACGCCCGGAGTGGTCCAGGCACCGCCGCGGGGAGGTGACGCCCGGAGCCGTCCAGGCATTCATTCCCTCACTGCTGTGATGCCCTGAGCGGCACGGGCCGGACCTCGCCCCGGTGATGCCTGGACAGCTCCGGCCACCACGGCAGTGAAGGGATGCCTGGACAGCTCCGGGCACCACAGCAGTGAAGGGATGTCTGGACAGCTCCGGGCACCACAGCAGTGAAGGGATGCCTGGACAGCTCCGGCCACCACGGCAGTGAAGGGATGTCTGGACAGCTCCGGGCACCACAGCAGTGAAGGGATGTCTGGACAGCTCCGGGCATCACGGCAGTGAAGGGATGTCTGGACAGCTCCGGCCACCACGGCAGTGAAGGGATGTCTGGACAGCTCCGGGCACCACAGCAGTGAAGGGATGTCTGGACAGCTCCGGCCACCACGGCAATGAAGGGATGCCTGGACAACTCCGGCCACCACGGCAGTGAAGGGATGCCTGGACAGCTCCGGCCATCACGGCAGTGAAGGGATGCCTGGACAGCTCCGGCCACCACGGCAGTGAAGGGATGTCTGGACAGCTCCGGGCATCCCCGCGGGCTCGGGGGGCTGTGACCGGCCCGCTCAGGAACGGCCCCGGCTCGGTCCCGCCTCATTGTCTCAGCCCTGTCTCAGCCCTCCTGCGGCATCTCCCGGCCCCCCTTCGGGGCCACCTCTGGCCCTTTCAGGTGCAGCTCCCCTCAGGTCCATCTGCACCCCCCAAGCTGCCAGGGCTGTGTTTAACATCCCTGCTCTGCTTCTGCACAGCTGCCCTGGCAGAAGCTTCGGGAATGTGCTGCAAGTCCCAGTTTGTGGCTGAGGTTGCCTTGGTGAGGCTGGGGACACCCGACCCTGGCTGCAAGTCAGAACCCCCAGAGGTTTAAATAGTACATTTTTTTCCCTTCAGTCTGCAGTTAGCACAAGGCATGAGTGCTCTTTGAGCCCCTGCATCCTCCCCACATCCTTTGTTACGAGTGGTCCCTAATAACCAGGTAATTATAGCATCATGGAATCATGGAATTGTTTGGGTTGGGAGGCACCTTAAAGCCCATCCAGTCCCACCCCTGCCATGGGCAGGGACACCTCCCACTGTCCCAGGTTGCTCCAAGCCCCGTCCAACCTGGCCGTGGGTGCTTCAGGGGAAGCCTGGCAGTGTTATTTGTCCTTTCATTACATGGAAGCAGCAGCAGACACAGGGTGGTTCTCAGTGCTGGCAGAACACACTGATACCTGGTTCCTTGAGGTTCCCTGGAGCCAAGTCTGTCTGAGACATGGATCACAGGGACAGGATATTTATCCCTGTCTAATCTGGCTGATACAGAGATTAAATTGGACAGCTGCATTGCAGCTACCTCTGGGCCAGGTTATTACCACTGGTTGATTAAAACAAAGCAGTGTTTATGTAGCAGAGATTTATCAGAGGTAAATTAGAGATTTATTGAGCACAGACTGCATGGGAGACTCAAAAAGACAATGAGAATTCACCTCTTGGAGTCAGAAGGGCAAATATATCACAAAGCAGACTCTTCGAAGTTTTCTCAAGGAAGGAATAAAAGTCAGTAAAGATTGGGGGACATTTATTAGACAGATACCACAAAAATGCTGAGGTGCTTCCCAAAGAAAGGGGAAGGACTTAGTAACGTGTATGAATTAATGTGCCAGTCAGTAATCGCAGTATTTGGGTATTTCTGGCACAAATAGATGTTTATTTAACAGCAGCCTTTTAGGAAAGGTAGAGCAGGGTGGATTTAATATATTTCCTGCTAATTTCCAGTGACCTCACACAGAACATCGCCTGTTGCGTGACAGCTTCTCCATAAATTTCAGGGTATTTAAATATGAGGATCATTGAGCTGTGAAGGGCAATTGCCTCTCAGAGGTACAAAGCTGCAGCCCCTGCTCATCTGAGCTCGTTCTGGATGGAATGAACTGTACCAAGAGCTCATAAAGGCTTAAGTGTCACTTATATCCCAGCAGAGCTGCTGGGAGACTTTATTCTGCAAATCTACAGAGTCCTCCCGAAGATCAGGGCAGCTGCTCTCAGCAGCCAGCGCTGCAAGCCCGGCCGCTGCCTCGATTTTTATTCACCAGTTGTTCTTTAAATTCGAGTCGTGGCTGCATTCATGCATGTCAGAGCAGCCATTCATTATTCAGAATATGCAAAGGACAGCAGCACAGGTGGAGCCTTCTGTGGTAATCTATTTTATCTTTAGCAGAGATTGGGCTTGAAAGGGGAAGAAATGAGGAACTGTAGAGAGGAGGATTCCCAGCATGTTGGTCAGGAATTCAGGGAGCTGATATTTTCTGGGATACTCAGCTCCTGCAAACTGAAATACCTTGTTTCATGCCAATGGATTTATGCTAATCTGCCCTACAGCAACCTGAGCACAAGATTTAATTATTAATCCTACCATTTATTATGCCATGTATTAATAAAAGAATGTACCTCAGCTTGTAAAAACCACTGTACTTCAGACCCCAGCAAAACAAGCTTTGTAACTGTAGGCTGTTAATATTCCCTCTCACATTTTTTTGGAGTGGAAAATCCTTTGCTGTGTGCCAGGAGTGTCTGCAGACAGCCCTGCAGTGTGGAACCTCCGTGGCACTCAGGGTGAGGATGGAGCTTTGGTACTCCAAGGAAAAGAAAGCTGCTCCTAAGGCATCCTGCTCCCCAAACTTGTATTTCCAGGCACGGGGGAGTGCTGCCAGATTCCATCATTCCCCTTGTGTCCCTTTTGTTGCTTTCTGCCTTAATGCAGAGGATAATCAAGCCCCTTGGATGTGTGTTAGAAAAATCAATGTTGTGAGCAGAGGAAGAGGATAAAGCAGGGCTGGTTCCAGCTGGGATGGAGTGGCCTGTGCCACTTGTCTCACCTGCAGCAGCTCAGCATTGTCCCCTTTGCCCCTGCTGGAGCTGAAGCTGCTCCCTTGCTGGTACTGAGTGTCCCCAGGCCATCAACACTTCAGGCAGAGAATCCCAGACCCAGGTTCCCCTCTGGAAAACATTCCATGGGTGACCCAAATAATGCAAATTATTCTGAGGGATGATGCAGAAATGAAAAGGCAGCTGTGCCCCATTCCTGGGAGTATCCAAGGCCAGGTTGGAGCAGCCTGGGATGGTGGGAGCCGTCCCTGCCCATGGCACTGGATGAATTTTGAGGTCCCTCCCAACCCAAACCATTCCATGATTCCAAATCCCACTGCTGCCTGAGGGAAAGCAGCAGCTCCATGGCAAAGCATTCCTGTTCATTCCTTCTCCTCTGCTGCAGCCCTAAATGACACATCCCGACCTGCAACTGGCATTTCCTCAAGGAAAAGCTCACACCTGAGCCCTGTGCTGGGGCTCACTGAGCACCCAGAAATCACCTGAATGCACCCAGAAATCACCTGAATGCACCAGAAATTATCTGAATGCATCCAGAAATCATCTGAATGCACCAGAAATTATCTGAATGCACCCAGAAATCACCTGAATGCACCCAGAAATCAACTGAATGCACCCAGAAATTATCTGAATGCACCCAGAAATCACCTGAATATACCCAGAAATCACCTGAATGCATCCAGAAATTATCTGAATGCACCCAGAAATTGTCTGAATGCACCCAGAAATCACCTGAATGCACCCAGTGAACTCTGCTGGGGTTTGCCTTTCTATCCTTTTTTAACCAAAGAATTTCCTGTCAGAAACTGCAGCAGGGGCATTTAGGGCAGAGTCTACATTGTCTGCTGCTGCTTTTATTGCAGAAGCACAGAAGGAGCTGGGCCTGCTTAGTTGGGATTTACACAGAACTCAAGCAGTCCTGAGTAAAAAAACAAAGCAGAAACATTGGTTTTCCTTTTTAAAGAAATTATTTCTACCTTATAAAAGCCCAGCTCTGAAGGAATAGGGAATCAGGCACTCCCACAGCTAAAAATGTTCAATAACTCTGATGTCAGGTCTTAAGCATTTGTCTAAAATTATATCAAAGTGTCTGGATGAGTTGAATTAAAACAGGCAAAAGAAAATGCTCTGATCTATTTCGACGAATTGGAACAAAATCTCACATTTTAGGAATTCCTATATTCCAAGCAGTCCTTTTAGTACGAGTCAACACTCACAGGAATTTCCAAACCAAAGCAGAATTTTGTCTGCAAGGACTGAACTACAGTCTCTGGGAGACTCAGAAGAAATGCAAATAAGTGTTTAATTTCTCTCCTTTGAACCACTATTTGCTTTGGTGGTGCCAGATACAGCAAGTGCCTGGGCAGCTTTCATGATTTTACTATTATTTACATGAATTTCTGCACACAGTAGCAGCAATTTGCTCGCTTTGAGTTTGTTCTGTCTCTTGATTACAGGAGCTGGAGGAAGCAGGCAGCCAATTCTTTCATCTGAGCTCTATCAGGGAATGCTTAATTAGAAAATTCATTAATTAGCTTTGTTTACTTGTTGGATCAGGCCTCCAAACTAGGCTGCAACATCTGATGGCAGATCCCAGGGTTGGGTCTTATCTCCCAGAATCAATTAAATTGATGTTCTGCTTTTGGTTCCAGCAATTAAACATCAGCTGAGAGGGCTTTTGGCCAAATCCTGGAGTGGTTTGGGTGGAAGGAACATTAAAAAATATCTTTTTCCACGCCCCTTCCTCCAGACCAAGCTGCTCCAGCCTGGCCTTGGGCACTTCTGGGCATGGGGCATCTTCTCCAGACAAATAAAACTCCTGAAAAAAACCCTCCCAGCCCATTTGGAAGGAAACAATTTATTAATTTGCAAAGTCTCATTACTTTAATTGTGTTTCTGCCCTTGTGAGGAGCAAGGGTTGGGACCCAACAGCCCCAGGGCTGCACCAGGAGCTGGGTTTAAGCTGGCCCTGACTTTAGGCCTCACTGCAGTCCCTGCTTAAGGCCATCTGATGATCTCAGTTGAGCTGAGCTTTGTTGTGCCCTAAAAAGCTGCTCTGGGAACCAGCTCCATCCCTGCTGCAAAGATACAAATGGTCTTTAACAATAATTCTATTTTTGTGCTGTTGGTTGAGGGCTGGGTGCTGAATGAACACGTGCTTGAACAAGTGCAGCTGGTTCAACAGGAGAAATTCCATATCCCTCGTGTTTCGGGAGTTGGATCCTCACAGCAGCAGCAATATCCAGCCAGCAGCAGTGAAATATTTCCCTAATTTCCCATTTTTGCTGTACCAGCTTAAGTAAGTCCTGTTGGTGACAGGGTGGAGAGAGAAAACTGCATTTACAATACAGCTGAGAGCACATGAAGGCTCATCATGCAGCCAGAGACTCCATTCCCTCCCCAAAATTTTCCAGTATGAGTGAAAATAAAGATAAAACCTGTGTCCAAAAGAGCATTTATTTGTGGGCTGCACGGACAATTAAAAAGCAGAGAGATTTTAGAGTTGTGGTTTTATCTGCAGGGGCTGAAGTAGAGAATTGCAGGATGTGCTTCCTTTGCTCACAGAAAGGGGATGAACAGCTCAGGAATACTTTCCCTGTAATATAGTTATTTCAATTTTTGGGATATTTTTCCCCCTCGCTGCAGAGGCAGCAATAAAATCCACGTAGGGTGCTCACAAAGGAGTGAGTGAATCATACCCCCACGCCCACAAGTGAAAAGCATTTCTTGGGAAGATGTAAAAATCCTTTTATTTCCCTGTCTGGCACGAGCTGCTGCCCATAAAAAACAGATTCCAGGGAGAAATAAAGCTGGAAGAGCTGTGCTGCAGTGGGGTGGCTCAAGGCAGCTGAATGTGCTCAGCTCTGCAGTCCGTGAATAAAAATCCCTGAATTCTGCAGCCGAAGCAGCTCAGCTCTCAGCCCAGCCCTCCCTGCAGGCTGCACCTTCCTGGTGCTGGCCTTAGGGCTGGGAGCCCAGGATTTCTGTGGGATGGAGTTGGAATCACCTCCAGCACTCAGGGTTTATTTTAATATCATCACTTAATTGAAAGGTTTGCAGAGGTCTGCAAATACTCCTCTCCGTTTCAGCTGTTTCATCCCCGGCACTTCTCCTCCTGGAGAGAAAAGGGCTTTGCACCACTCTGAGGCAGACATTAAATCATAAATTACTGAGAGAGTCAGGGCTTTTATTGGCACTACTGGTAAGTGAAGATAAGGAGTTGCTGGTATTAATTTTTGCAATATCTTTTTTTGAGGGATTTTTTTTTTTTATATTTTTCTCTGTGCAATTTTTTGACAAACACTTCTATTTCTACTGCAGTTGGGTTTTCCTTTTTTTTTCCCCTTTAACATCTCTATCTCTTAGTCCTTTCTGTAACCCTCAATAAAACCTTCAATGGTAAAAACTTGAGTATTAAAACTTCAGTTTCAGACATTTTATTTGGATCCTTTAATCATGTTCACATGAATAAATCTTTACCAATTCTTTTCAGTTGGCTTGATCATCATAATCATATTTTTCTGGTTTGTTAAATGTACATTCATTATTCTTCCCACAATCTTTCCTCTGTCCAATTCCATTCCCAGGGCATTTCCTCTAGACTTAATTGATGCCAAAACGAGTTCAGAGCCTGTTTTTCTGGAGAAGACCTTAAAGATAGTCAGTATTTTTTAGTATTCCAGTTCTTGCATTGTGACAATTTTAGACCCTTTAAAAGCCTTTGGGTTGGTAGAAATTGCAGCATCAATTTGACTTTTATAGAAAATAAATGTATTATTGAAATAACGTCACTTGGCGCCAGTAATTAACTAACAGGGAAGTGGGACGTTAATTGTGGGACATTTCCCAGGCTGGCCCTTTGCAATGGGGTGAAATTCCCCCAGCAGTGCAAGGGCTGCTCCACAGCAAAAAAATCAGAGCTAAATCTTTAAGGCTCTGCTGAGTCCCAAGCAGGGCCATCAGAACTGCCTGGAAATGGCTTTAACCCTGTTTTTCCAGGAGAACAACCTTTAACTCTGCTTTTCCAGAACAACCTCTAACTCTGCTTTTCCAGGAGAACAACCTTTAACTCTGCTTTTCCAGAACAACCTCTAACTCTGCTTTTCCAGAACAAGTTTTAACTCTGCTTTTCCAGGAGAACAACCTCTAACTCTGCTTTTCCAGAGCAACCTCTAACTCTGCTTTTCCAGGAGAACAACCTCTAACTCTGCTTTTCCAGAACAACCTCTAACTCTGCTTTTCCAGGAGAACAACCTCTAACTCTGCTTTTCCAGAGCAACCTCTAACTCTGTTTTTCCAGGAGAACAACCTCTAACTCTGCTTTTCCAGCAGAGAGAGAGCAGAAACTCCTTCTGCCGGACTTTTTTAGAGGAAAATCCTCTGCAGGAGATCCAGGGTGTCAGGAGAGCACCAGAGGCAGGTGCAGCCCCAGGGCAAACCTGGAGCCGAGCTCTCTGCATCCTCAAGGAGGAATGGGATGTGGGAGAGAGGGATTTGCCCTTTTTCCAGTGGAAAAGGAGGGCAAGCTCTCTTGCAGGAGCCCTTGGCAGCGCCCTCTGCTTTTTCCAAATGTGGTGCTGGGACCCAGGGGTCTGTGAATGCTCTGAGGGAGAGGAGAACGGGTTGTGTGAGCCCTGCTGCCAAGAGGAGCCCGGGCACAGCATTCACTCCACCCGCCTGTTCCCTGCCCCCTCTGGAAAGCCGCTGCTGCTTCTGCAGCAGGTCCAGCTCCTGGCAAAAGTTCAACGCTGCACCAGCTCGGCAGGGAGAGAGAGAGAGAGGAGGAGAGGCTGCAGAAGGGAGGAGAGGGGAGGAGAGGCTGCAGAAAGGAGGAGAGGGGAGGAGAGGCTGCAGAAAGGAGGAGAGGGGAGGAGAGGCNNNNGCAGAAAGGAGGAGAGGGGAGGAGAGGCCGGCAGAAAGGAGGAGAGGCCCGCAGAAAGGAGGAGAGGGGAGGAGAGGCCCGCAGAAAGGAGGAGAGGGGAGGAGAGGCCCGCAGAAAGGAGGAGCTCCGCTGTGCCGGCCGAGCTGCTGCGAGCCAGGGCAGGGCTGCAAAGAGCCCCTTTCCCTTCTCCATTGTTGCATCTGGACTAGCTGCTAATAAAACCTAAGGCAGAGAAGCAGAAAGAGCCTTTGCATGGTATCACAGATGTTTTATTCTGCCCTGCAGTAAGATGTTCAAGGTCCCAGCCCAGGCACCCCGGCCCCGTCCGGGCTCTCGTATCTCGGGAGGCCGGGACTGCACAGGGGCATGGGGGCAGTGCAGAGATCAGGGCCAATGGGGGAATACACAGGGAGTGGCTGAGGGAAACAGGAGCAAGGAAAAGGGGCCAGTAGGGTAAAACAGCTTTTGAGGGAAGCTTCTTGTGGATCCCAACCCAGGGAATGCCTCCCAGTTGCTCCACACTCCATCAGCAATTCCTGCCCTGCCCCAACTTCCAGAGGGTTGAACAGGCTTTTAGCACCTCCAGGCCTCACCCTGAGAGTGAGAGAGTTTGTGTTTTATACCACATAAAATTCGCCCAAACGAGCCAGAAATGCTGCAGCAGGGCATTGGGATGTCCATGGGAGCAGAACAGGTTTGTCCCAGGGAAGGTGGTTTGGTTTCTAATGACACAAGGGGCCAGGTAAAATTGGATGAGATGGGGAAAAAGTCCATTTACACACCAAATCAACAACAGTCAGGAGGAAGGTGTTAAATAAGGAATAGAGAGGTAGGATGGGAACAGACAGAAAACTCCCAGTTTTGTAGTGGCCTCGGGGCTCTTCTCCCTTGTTCCTGACACCTTTCCCAAGCACCGAGACTGGCAGGGCCTGTGGGCACCAAGGGCTTCTGCACAGCAAGCCCAGGCTGCAGGAACCGGGCCTAGGCCTGCAGGGGCAGTGGGACGAGCCCGGTGCCCCCCTGAGGGATGGGGTTCCCCACTGTGGGATGGGGTTCCCCACTGTGGGATTGAGTTCCCTGCTGTGGGATGGGGGTCCCCACTGGCGGAGTGTG
>VWZV01000898.1:24255-39468 GCA_013397155.1 Irena cyanogastra | reverse complement strand
GGGTTCTCCACTGTAGGATTGTGTTTCTCACTGTGGGATCGCGTTCCCCACTATGGGATGGGGTTCCTCACTGTGGGATGGGGTGTCCCACTGTGGGATCGGGTTCCCTGCTGTGGGATGGGTTTCTCCACTGTGAGATTGGGGTTCCCCACTGTGGGATCGGGTTCTCCACTGTGGGATTGGGTTCCCTGCTGTGGGATGGCGTTCTCCACTGTAGGATTGTGTTTCTCACTGCGGGATCAGGTGCCCCACTGTGGGATCGCGTTCCCCACTGTGGGATGGGGTTCTCCACTGTGGGATGGGGTTCCCCACTGTGGGATTGGGTTCCCTGCTGTGGGATGGGGTTCCCCACTGCAGGATTGTGTTTCTCACTGTGGGATTGAGTTCCCTGCTGTGGGATGGGGTTCTCCACTGTAGGATTGTGTTTCTCACTGTGGGATCGGGTTCCCCACTGTGGGATGGGGTTCCCCACTGTGGGATCGGGTTCTCCACCTGCCCTCACACCCCTGACAAACAAACCCAGGTGCTTGTCCCACGTGCACCTTCCCGTGTTGCTGCTGCAGGAGAGCAGCCTCAGGGGTGTGGCTCTGGGAATTTGTCCCATTGCCCCTCTTTTTTTGCTCCCGTGACAATCATTAAATCAATTACAATTCTGTGAGAATTTGGGGGGGTGCAGGGCAAGGGGGATCAGCTGCTCTTGATGCGTGGGAGGTGAAATGGCAGAGTGGGAGCGAACAGCAATTCCTGCGGGTCCCAGGGAGGGTGGTGGATTGCAGAGGGAGCCGGGAACATCCCGGCTCTGCTGAGGCTGTCCCTGCAGNGAGGAGGAGGATGCTGAGGAGGAGGAGGAGGATGCTGAGTCACTCCCGCAGCTCCCCCGCCCGAGCCTTTCCCGCAGTGACAATGATGGAGACAGCTCACGCTTCTCCCACAGCCCAACTTTTGTTCCTCTTTTCTCTCTTCCTCTCTCGGTTCCCTCCCCTCTCCCAGCCCCAGTCCAAAGGAATCATTGCTTTAAAATAAAGATTTGTGGCTGCAGCTGCCGTGAGATGCTGCTGAATCCTTTCTCGTTTGGCAGTGGATCTTGCCGTTCCTCTGGAGAGCAGCAATAATCTTTGATGCACGCAGAGAATGCTGCAGCAATTTTCTTCTTTAAAGGAGCCCTCCCGGGCCCTGAGTGAGTCAGCAGCGATTCTCCAGCACTGGCGCTTCTTGGAAGAAGAGCTAAGCTGGGGAAAACTTGAATATTTTTTCATTTCTTGCAGGAATTGGCAGCAATAAAAAGCTCGCTGCTGCTGCTTTGCACTGCCTGCTCTACAAGTGACTCCTTTAACCTCTTTTTCTTCCGGGATTCCCACAAAAGAGCTCAGTAAAGCTCACAGAAATTGTCCAATGTGCAGCTTTGGGGGAAATGGGAAGGGGAGAGATGCACCGAGGCCAGGCTGGGTGGAGCAGCCTGGTGCAGGGGAAGGTTCCTGCCCGTGGCAGGGACTGGAATGAGGTGGAATTTGAGGTCCCTTCAAACCCAAACCAGCCTGGGATTCATGGCCTCCAGCTCTATTTTTAAATCCTACTTTCATTTGTTCAGAATTTTTACATATAATATTAAAAAGAAAAAAACCCCAATTCTAACGTTTGTTTTAGAATCTCTTTTGCCTTCCCATATTTTATTTTGAAATGCAATAATGGCGAGCATTATTGCACAGTCGTCTTATTTCCCTGTGACAAAGTTTTTAATTAAGTGATAATGCACATTTTTTTCCAGAGCACTTGTAAATTTATACAATGAACTGAAGTTTATATACTGACTTTTTTATCCTCTTTCTGTAGTGTTTAACCCCAGTTAAACTCTGTAGTGTTTAGAAAATTCTGTATGTAACACCTTTAGTTTTTATGGGCTTTTTCCATGATGATCACATGGTAAATAATTGTAAAATGCTTTAAATGGTGAAATANTCCCGGCTCTGCTGAGGCTGTCCCTGCAGGAAAATGGGAACGTCCCGGCTCTGCTGAGGCTGTCCCTGCAGCCAGACCCCGGGAAGGGGCTCAGAGTTTCCCCGGGGTGACAGGGGTGGCTTTGGAGGGCGCTGCTTTTGGCAGGGAGATTTTGGGGCAGGGGCGGAGCAGCTGCCAGGGGAGGGGGTCTGGCGTGCTCGGGGGTCTGTCCCGCAGGGATTGCCGCTGGAGAAGGGCAGGCGGTGCCCCGGCCCCGTTTTGCCGCNGCTGAATCCTTTCTCGTTTGGCAGTGGATCTTGCCGTTCCTCTGGAGAGCAGCAATAATCTTTGATGCACGCAGAGAATGCTGCAGCAATTTTCTTCTTTAAAGGAGCCCTCCCGGGCCCTGAGTGAGTCAGCAGCGATTCTCCAGCACTGGCGCTTCTTGGAAGAAGAGCTAAGCTGGGGAAAACTTGAATATTTTTTCATTTCTTGCAGGAATTGGCAGCAATAAAAAGCTCACTGCTGCTGCTTTGCACTGCCTGCTCTACAAGTGACTCCTTTAACCTCTTTTTCTTCCGGGATTCCCACAAAAGAGCTCAGTAAAGCTCACAGAAATTGTCCAATGTGCAGCTTTGGGGGAAATGGGAAGGGGAGAGATGCACCGAGGCCAGGCTGGGTGGAGCAGCCTGGTGCAGGGGAAGGTTCCTGCCTGTGGCAGGGACTGGAATGAGGTGGAATTTGAGGTCCCTTCAAACCCAAACCAGCCTGGGATTCATGGCCTCCAGCTCTATTTTTAAATCCTACTTTCATTTGTTCAGAATTTTTACATATAATATTAAAAAGAAAAAAAACCCAATTCTAACGTTTGTTTTAGAATCTCTTTTGCCTTCCCATATTTTATTTTGAAATGCAATAATGGCGAGCATTATTGCACAGTCGTCTTATTTCCCTGTGACAAAGTTTTTAATTAAGTGATAATGCACATTTTTTTCCAGAGCACTTGTAAATTTATACAATGAACTGAAGTTTATATACTGACTTTTTTATCCTCTTTCTGTAGTGTTTAACCCCAGTTAAACTCTGTAGTGTTTAGAAAATTCTGTATGTAACACCTTTAGTTTTTATGGGTTTTTTCCATGATGATCACATGGTAAATAATTGTAAAATGCTTTAAATGGTGAAATAGATGCAAAAAGAAACATTTTACCGTTTGACAAACCATTAAAATTCAGTTTGTCCCCATTTTCAGGACCAGCCAAGGCCAGTTGTGGGTAGTCCCACAATAAATCTGCCTCATTAGCAATTCCTGGCCTGAAAACTCCCTACAGAAAGGAAAAATCCATGGGAGCAGCAGGGCACTATGGCTACACATGAAAAATCCCCATCCCTGCTCCTGGCATTTGTAACTCTTTTATTTGGGCATTTATTTCAGTTTGGTGGCCACAAATCCAAATCTCACCCAGCCCAACTCCTGACTCCTTTGGGAGCACGAATTCCAGAATTTTCTGCAAGGACTGATCTTGAAAATTTGTTCCTGAGCTCTGAAATTCTGGATTTTCCTGAGCTGCTAGTGAGGTGCAGGAAAAACCTTTTCCTTTTTCCTTGGAGTCTGCTGCCTCTTTTAAATCCGTGCAAACGTGCTCAGCTGGGGGGATGGCGGGTGGAGGGTGAATATTGGAGTTCAGAGCTTCAGTGGGGGCTTGGAATTAGGAAATCCCTTTTCTCCAGCCCTGTGATTTCCATCGAGCTGTTTCTCCAGGCAGAATTGTCTGTGTGACACCAGGTACAGCAGGATTTCATCTGAGCAGCCTGAGGGGGGTTGATCAAACCACCAAGGAGTGTGTGGGAACAGGGCAGGTCTCCTCTTCTCTCTGTGTCTCTGCCTTCCTCCCACACTGCTCAGCAAAGTCTCCAGGGCTGAAAAACTCCTCAGGAACATTTGGAACTGATCCCTCAGAGCTTTCTTTGGGAGCTGCTCGTTCCTAGCACACTTGGTGCAGCTCCAAAAGGAGCATTAAAACCCAGGCTCCTGAAATGGAAGAGTTCATCAAAGAAATAGAATTAAAGGATGGAGGAAAATTAAGAGGAGAGGAAGCATCAAGGTTTTCCCAGTGATTTCATTTCGGTGAGTGTTTCTATTTATGAAAATAACAGAGGGTGACATTGTCTTGTTCTGGAGTTTTTCATTTGCAGATCTCAAGATGCATCACAAACACAAATCAGCTTCAAAGGAGATTTGGATTGTCCCGGCTAAATATGGAGTCAAGATTACTTCAATGGCCCTGGCAATGGTTCCCAAGGATGTTCCTGTTGCATTTGCTCATTAAAAACACCACAGACACCCACTGGCTCCTCATGAGCAGCTCCAAAATTAGACCCCTGCAAAATGAACCCCAAATGGAGACATTTCTCTCAGTGCCTGATGTTAACGGCTTGCTATTGATCCTGCTGCAGAATCCGAGCTGTGTGTGGATTGCTGTGTGTGTGCTGCCCTGTGCCAGGCTCTGGAGTGACCACGTGCAGAGTGACAGCTCCTCTTTACACCAGGCATGCACCCCTGTCTGGTACAGGAGCAATTTACACAACCAGGCACAAAACTGGCTTTCCACGGCCGGATAATTGGGGTGCACATCTGCCATCTGAGCCCCCCTGCAGCCACTGCTGCACTGTGGGACCTGGGAGGCTGGGCTGAGCAGTAAAATCCTCCCAGGAACACAGCAAGCTGGGCTTTGGGCTGGGGAGCTGCAGATGGGGCCCAGTGAAACCCCTGAGCATCCCCAGTGCCCTCCATGGGGAGCAGGAGGTGGAACAGGCTGTGTTTGTCCCAGCCTTTATCAACCCCATTTAGGAAAAGCTTTATGTTCTCTTGTGATGTTTTGTGATACAGGTTATCAATGGTGAGTTGATTAATGGAATGGTTATTAATGAGTTAATTGGTTAATTACTGCACTGTGGAGGAGGGAGCATGAAATACAGAGTCAGGACTGGCTATCAGAATGTTAAAGAAAATGATAAATTTATTGACATTTAAGGGCATCTCTGTTATGGATATGACACTGTCTGTCATTACCTGTGCCTTGCTCAGGGCTATTTTATTTTAAAATAAAATCCCTGGCAGTTTCAAGGTGTCAGAGCAAGGGAATGAGCTTGGTCCCAAGGCTGGTGTCACTGGGATTTATTTCTGTGGATCAGGCCCTCCCTGGACAGGCAGTGTTACAGCTTTGACACAAGAGCAAATCTTCACCAGTTCCAGAAAATCCAGGCAGGAACAGTTTTAGGAACAGCCCCAGAGATGTCTGTAGGTGATTTCCAGAGCACTTCCACAGCAGGGTAGGCACCTGAATTGAGCCCCACTGTTACCCCAGCAACCCCCAGTTCTCCTGGAACATAAATGATGACTCCAATAAAAAATGAGGGAGGACAAAAATCTGCCCAGCTGCACCCACCCAGAGCCCAGGTCTGTGCTTTCCCTGGGTTTATACCTGGCTGTGGTGTAAGGCAGGGGTGCTCTCGTCCACTGCCCCAGATCTGCACCACGTTGTGATGCACCTGCCTGGAACAACCAGGAATAAAGCCATAAATTACTGCTGAAGAGCCTGGAGATTCCATTCCACGTGCAGCTGCTGCAGCGTCTTTAATTCAATTTATGAAAGGATATAGACATCAGCTCTATTAAATTATCTGCCATGAGGAACGGGGGGATGGAGGGACCATTAGCAAATGCCATTTGCTGACCTCAGCCTTGGCTGGGGGAGATGAATTATGACCAAAGACACATCCCCCATTTGTGGTTACCCAGAAGGAAGAGCCTAAAAGGGTCAGCACATCCATTATTCCTGGAGCCAGGGGATGGGGTCTGGCTGAGGGACAGATGGGAGATGTGATGGATATTCCTGATTTCAGCCCCAGCAATGGCCGAGCAGGAGGGTCCTGCTGGGCTCACCCTGAATTTCCTGAGGCTGATCTGCCACCTCTGCACCCAGCAGGAGCTGTGGGTGGATTGCAAGGAGCAGGATAAGGCTGTGTTGGATACTGGGGGTGGTTTTAAGGCACAATTTCAGTGCTGTCCTCAAAAGGGGCAGAGCCCCCAGCCCTGCCCAGGCTCCTGTCACTCCCTGGGGAGGGAGGCACCTTTGGTGCTCTGCAGTGACAGCCCCACACCTGGAAAAAAAATCTTTCAGCTCTCCTGGCTGCAGTTCTCTTCCCTCACACAGCCCCTTCCTGCCCAGAGAGCAAAACATCAACTGTTCTGAGGCTGCTCTAATTAATCCTTACCTCCCAAAAGCTGGGAATAAAATCCAGATTTACTGGCATTTTTTAGATAATTCAGATTTTTTTTTACCCATTTGGTGCTCTGCAGTGACAGCCCCACACCTGGAAAAAAAATCTATCAGCTCTCCTAGCTGCAGTTCTCTTCCCTCACACAGCCCCTTCCTGCCCAGAGAGCAAAACATCAACTGTTCTGAGGCTGCTCTAATTAATCCTTACCTCCCAAACATCAACTGTTCTGAGGCTGCTCTAATTAATCCTTACCTCCCAAAAGCTGGGAATAAAATCCAGATTTACTGAGATTTTTTAGATAATTCAGATTTTTTTTTACCCATTTGGTGCTCTGCAGTGACAGCCCCACACCTGGAAAAATCTATCAGCTCTCCTAGCTGCAGTTCTCTTCTCTCACACAGCCCCTTCCTGCCCAGAGAGCAAAACATCAATGTTCTGAGGCTGCTCTAATTAATCCTCACCCCCCAAAAGCTGGGAGTAAAATCCAGATTTATTGAGATTTTTTAGATAATTCAGATTTTTTTTACCAGCACACTGATATTCCAGCTATTTGATGACACATTTTCCTCCAAATGCCTTTTATTGGAGTGTTGCAGGCCTGCCCAGACCCCTGGCCTTGCTTTTCTTTTCAGAGCTGTTGTGTCACTCCCATTGTGTTTTCCCGGGTTAGAACTAAACCCCAGCGTGCCTCCAGAGGATAAATAATGTATAGAACCAAGCTGGAAGCTGGCTAGAAGATAATTGCCTGCAGTCCAGTCATTTGGAGCTCCATTTAAAGTTCCATTTCCCTCCTGAAGCCAATCCCACCAGCAGTGCTTTGGGGATGGGATCATTGCTGCTGCTCCTCCGTCCTTTTTTTGTTCCATTGATGGACTGTGCAGCTGCAGGCCCCAATCAATCAATCAATCAATAGGATCAGGCCCTGCAGCTGATCAATGCAGGTTTAAAAGCCTGCAGCTCACACTGCAAGGGCACCTGCTCCTGCAGGCTCAGCAGATGTGGCTGCAGGCTGGGATTTGGCACGGAAATGGGGCTGGAAATGAAAATGAGCCAGGCTGCCCTGCAGCCCACCCTGCTCCCTTTTGCTGGGGGGCCTCTGTTTAAAGCCCTTTTTGTGCCATGGCTCTGGCATAACCAGAATTTTTGGGGGGTTTTGTCCTTCTGTTCCATTCTTTGCACAAAGCAAACGGAATTTCACCTTGCAGAAGCTGCTCCAGCCCTGCCTTCATCACTGATCAATATCACTGCCCACAGTGGCTGAATATCCTCCGGGAGAGGAGCTAACTCCCATTACTGCAGGGGCAGGCTCAGGATGGACTTTGCCTTTTGTCCTTCCTGAGAGCATTTTTGCCCAGCCTGGCTTGGCACAGCTGCACGGTGCCAGTGCCTGAGCTGTCTGGAGATCAGCAGTGACAGCAGAACATGACACAGATCAGCAAGCAAACCGACCTCGTGTATCCTGTGTGGCACTGCCCCAATCCACTCTGTTCTGCTGGGCTTTTTTCCCTCCTTTTCCTTCTGCTTTTTTCCCCCTACTATCCTTTAAATGTCTTTTATTCCTCTCCAAAAGACTCCCAGCAAAGATTATTTATTTTGTGCAGTGCAAATTCACTCCTTTCCTACCCCACTCTGTTTTGTCCTTGTCCTGTGTGCTCCACACTTCCTGTTCCAGCCACCTGAGGATCCTGACCTCATCCAGCTCCCCATTTAAATCAAATTACATCATTACATGAAATTTCTTTTGGAATTTTTTTTTTTGTTTGCTCCTTCAGGCACTGGAAGGTCACAATGAAGTCACCCCAAAGCTTCTCCTCTCCAGGCTGAACATTCCCAGCTCTCCCAGCAGAGCTGCTCCATCCCTCTGATCGTCCTGGAGCCTCCTCTGGATTCTCTCCAGCAGCTCCAGGTCCATTCTGTCCTTCCAGGTCCTTCCAGGTCCTTCTCTCCAGCAGCTCCTGGGCGCAGGGCTTGGGCAGCTCTGAGGTCTCACCTGAGTGGGACAGAATGGAAGAATCTGGGGATGTTTCCTGATTTCCTCTGGCCTGGCTGGGACATTCCTGCAGCAGCCCCAGCCCCAGCACCCCCTGTGCTCCCTCGTCACGCAGCAGTGACAGCCGGGCTCACCCACGGAGCCAAAATCCCAACCCAAACACCAAAACCCCAAAAAAATCCCAACCCCAACGCCCAAACCTCCTGCCAGGCATTATTTCTGCTGCTGGAGCTCTGGATGGGCTCTGTGCACTCAGCAGAGCCCAGTTTGCTGCACCGGGCTCCCGAGCCTGCCTTGGGCTGGAGGGCTCAGGGTCACTCCTGCCTCTCCCCGGGGCATTTGTTTGGCTCCTTGCCTCTCTTACCGGGGGTATTTCACCCTCCCCTCACCCTGCCTGCCTTTCCCCCTGGTTTTCCCTCTGGGGCTGGCTCTGCAGTGAGTGCTCCTGGCCCTAAACCCCAGAGCTTCCTCAGCACGCCCAAATCTGGGCTGCCCTTCACAGGGGAGTGAGGGTAATGCTGCTCTGGCTCTTCCCAGATTCAAACCAGTCCTGACCTCGGGAACTGCTCTAATTTAAGGTCTGGGGCAGCTCTCTTGCACACTGTGACAGATCAAAAGTAGGGGACTGCAGATCCAGGTTCCCTCAGATGCTGGCACTGGGATTTATCCAAGGAAAAGCAGCAATCCAAGGGAAATATTTGTGTGGAATAGATGGATTTAATTGGTGATCTGACACAGATTCTTATCCTGGAAAGAAATTCAGGTCAGTTGTGAAATTAAAAGTCAAAGACATTCCTTCAGGAGATGCTTCTCTGATTAACTTCAGCAAAGTTCCACTTTTGCTTCATCCTTCTGGCCAAAAGTCTTTTCTGAAGCAGAGCTGGATTTACAAGTAATTAATTTTTCACCAAAATCAGAGCCTATGCCTCACTTTACCAGATAAACCAGCTGGGCTTGAGAAAATTGCAGTGTCATTCCTGCCTTGTAGTGGAGCTTTGCAGTGAGGATCCAGGATCTTGGATTCCTGGCAGGCATTTCAAACCCTGCTGCCTGCAGCAAGGAGACAAAAAGAACAAACAAAAATATCCTTTCCATGCCCACACACACATAAATATCTAGTGGAACTTTCTGTGGAGGAAAGGGGCAGTTACAGAGAACACAGATCACTCCTATTGGAGTTTCTGGCTCCAGCTCTGCATTTTTCTGCTCTTTTTTTGAGGCAGTTTGTCCTGAAAAGAGTTAAGCTCTGGGTTTTCTGCCAGCATTGCAGCAAGGGGATGGAGCAGAGCTGAAGGGCAGCAGGATGGATGTGCTGCATCTTTAACTGGGTGTGCCCAGCCACTTGCTGCAGTCTGTGCTGCAGTGAGGGCTCTGCTGCCTCGTTCAGCCTCTTCAGTTAATGACAATTGCAGCTGGTGTCACACTCAGACACAGGATTTGTCTGCGCCATGATGTGAAACCAAAATTAGCCCGTGAAGGGTGGGAAACTTCCCCCAGCACATCCCCCAGCTCTGCCAACACCCAGCCCGGGGAACTGTCCCTGATCCTGTGCTTTGGGGGGTCAGGAGGTGCTGCTGGGCACAGAAAGGAGCCGGGCAGAGATTTCAGCACCCTGCGAGAGCTTCACACGCTCATCAAACGCTTCCTGCAGAATCTGCTGGGTGGGGCACTCACACGGAGGTTATTGGGCTGCTGAGCTTCCTTTGCGTTTTTAACAGCCCCTTAAACCCATTTGGTGTGTGGTCATGAAAGGTGCTGGCTTCTGAAAGTCCTGAGAAGCAGCTTTTAGAGGATTAAGACAGAAATGATTTTGAAACTGTGCATTGTGCCTTCACAACTGCAGGGGCAGCTGAGCTGGGCTGGGCTGGGCTGGGCTGGGCTGGGGGCACTGGTGCTGTGAGGGTTGGGGGTCCAAACCTTTCCATGGAATGGGTTTGGGGATCTAAAACTTTCCATGGATGGATTTGGGATCCAAAGCTTTCCATGGATGGGCTGGGGATCCAAAACTTTCCATGGATGGGTTGGGGATCCAAAGCTTTCCATGGGATGGGCTGGGGATCCAAAGCTTTCCAAGGAATGGGTTTGGGGATCCAAAGCTTACCATGGTATGGGCTGGGGATCCAAAGCTTTCCATGGGATGGGCTGGGGATCCAAAGCTTTCCATGGATGGATTTGGGATCCAAAGCTTTCCATGGATGGGTTGGGGATCCAAAGCTTTCCCCAGTCTCCTTGAGGGCTCCTTCTCGTTATATAAGAACAGCCATCTATGACAGAAGTGTCATATTAAAATCCTGGGCAATTTGTTTATTCTAAACTTGGTAGACAGTGTTTGCAGTTATTTTTAGAGACGTTTCCTCAGCACACCTTGTAATTCCTCGCTCTGCAGACATAAAGTGCCACCCTCAGAACAATCCCAGCGTCACCAGCCGCACTCACTGCTCCAAATCTCACCCTTTTTTAATTGAGGTTTTGATCACAAAATGCATCTGAGACTTGATCTTCCTTCTGAGAAGCTGGAGATGTGGGTTTTTTTAACCTAAACCCGAGAGTGATACTTAACCACAATAACACTGTAATTTCCTTGCTGCTTTAATAGCAGCTCGCACGTTCTGAGTCTGAGGCTCTTGGGTATGCATGAGCTCCTGCAGGATGTGTGGGCCTCAGATAAAACCCCCGTGCTCCTGGCGGGGGCTGACTGGGGCTCAATCCCTGCGGTTAGGGGAGGGCAGGCATCACCCATGAAGGGCTCGCTGTACTTTTGGCACTGGGAACGGGAGAAGTTGTTCTGTTCCCACCGATGCTGTGAAAATTCACAACTCTGAAGCCCTGTGGAGACCTCAGAGGGGGCTGCGGGAAGCAGGGACATTTCACTCAGGATTAGACAGCAGTGACATTTCCAGAGGAATGGCAGAGCCAGGGTTGGGAGCTCGGGGAGGGGGGGAACAGAGCGAACCGTTCCGGAGCATCAGCAAAGAAATGCTGCTGATTCATCCGTGCTGTCGCTCCCCTTCCTTCGGGCGAGCTCTGGTGCCACCAAGTGCCAGCTCCCCGGCCAGGAACCCGCCCTGACTCACGCTCCCAGCTGATCCTTCCCAGGGAACGCGGCGATCTGTGCGGCACCCGAGCTAAAACAACCCTGAAACAGCACTGGAAAGGCTTGGAGTGGACATTCACACCGGGGATTCTTCCAGGGCCTTAAACCTGATTGCAAATTAGTTGTTACTAAGTGATTTAGCCACGTTCTCCGCTGAAATGTGGTGGCTGAAACGTCAGAAACCACGATTCAGGAGCTGACACAGCAGATGCAGATCCTGCAGCAGGGTTTAGAGCCAAAGAAGTGCCAGCTGCTGCATTCCTGAGTCCTTCTCCTCCCCAGCTAGAGCCCGAGCAGGTTACTCAGCAAAAACGTGCAGGGGTGGCCTGAGAGCCAGCCTGGGGCTGCTGGGCTGGGTTTTGCATCCAGGGAAAGAGCTGGAAAAAGATTATTTTGCTGGCCTCTGAAATCCAAACGGAAACAGAAGAGGAGGGAAGGTACAGCCTCAAATTGTGGCAGCTTTAAAGCTCTGATGGGTGAGACAATGGCACATCCTGGGGACGCACTGATCTTATGTAATGCCAGGTGTAAGAGTGCCAGCACTGACGTAAACTGGGAGCTGGGGCATTTTTAGGCATTCACTCCCGAGTCTCAGGTGGGCTGGCTCTGCCAGCACTCTCTGTGCTGCTTGGCTTTTGTTCTCAGCCGCTCAAGGTGATTCAGGCTTGTCCTGCATTCCTTCTGCTGTGCTCTGGGAAGGGAATAATGCCTGGGCTTCAGAGCTCAGGTAAAACAGAAATAGAAACTCCTGCTGTTCTTTTCCTATCAGCAGAGCTTTGCTGAATTGCACCATCTCCAGCAGCTGGGTCTTTTTTCAGCCCTTGATTCCTTTTGAACAAAACGTGGAATATTTTATACTGGCTAAGGATGGTGTAATATTACAGCAGTGCTGTTACTAAGACTGGAATGCTTATATATGAAATTAAACCTGTGTTAGCAAACAGCTCTGAGTATCCCATCCCTGCTGGAATGGGGACTTCGGTCAGGATAATTTCACCCCACAGTGGATTTTCTTATCACTATTTTCACTGACATTTCCCAAGTCAGTGAAGATGGGAAGCAGCCACAGGACAGTTATGCTCTCTGAATTTCCCTTTTCTGCTGTAGAAGAAAGGACAGAGTCCCCCAGTCTCAGCAAAGTGGATCACGAACCTCCCCAGGAGCTCAGTCTGCTCCTGCAGTGCTGAACAAAACCTTCCCATGTTCACAGGGCTGGGGATCATCAAACGCCAGCTCCACTCTGCTGTGCCTCTGCCTCCCTGCCCCGAACGCATCCACTGATGTGCCTGAGCCCAGCCCCCAGCCGGGGCTCACTGGGAGCTGAATCACGGCCCTGAACTGCCAGAGCTGGGCTGCAGCTGATGGATTTGTGCCTTGTGGGGAGCGTTCAAAGCAGTAGAGGTGTCAGAGCAGGCAGAGAGTGCGGCTGATTCACAGCAGGTCAGCTCCTCCACTCTCCTGGGCTCTCCAGTGCACACTTTGGATCAGTGATGGAAGAAATGTGCTTGTTTTCTCTTAGCACAAAAGGCTCCATCCCTTTTGTGCAGTTTTCCCCCTGTTTCTTAAGTAGTGTGTCTTTAGTTCATATCTGAGCCCTGAGTTAATATTCTGGGCTGAAAGCTCTCATCTCTCCTCTTCTCTCACCTCACAGGCGTATTGAAGGATGTGCCTGCATCTGGAACCTCACAGAGCATAATCCTCCACCCTGAAGCTGCTGCTGGGTCAGGCACTTTTGTCTTACACTGATCAGACTTGGATTAGGAAAGCAATAATAAAATCAAGCCTTCCTGCCTTCCTCTGCAGCTTTGGTGAAATTAGGCTGCTGTGTTAGAGATCACTCTTACTTGGGCTGAATTACTGGGGCAGGGTATTGACAAGCTGTTCCTCATCCATATCTACACTAAATAATGAAAATCCCAAAAAACAGGAGGACACAGAGGAGCTTTTCCTCACCCACTACAGCAAGTTACAAGTCGCCAGCAAATAATTCTATTTTCTTTTGTTTGCTGGGTTGACTCCCTGCTCCAGGCAGCTGGTACAGCTCTGAACGCCTGGCAACAGCGAGCTGCTGTCAGCCCAGCACTCCTGAGCCTCAGAAACGAAAATTTATCAGGAATTCTCCTTGGCCAGAGCCACCTCCAGCTCCTGCAGGCTCGGGCTGGGTCTCATTCCCTGGGAGCAGAGGTGGGAACAGCGTGCAGGGTCTGCCTGGATGAGGGGTGATTAATTAGTGCTGCTGGTGGGCTGGGAGCAGCAAGCGCTGCTTCCCGACGGGAGAAAGTCGCTGCTTGTCACACGATGCCACCTTCCGTGCACGGCAGGGTGGCACAGCCGCTGCTCTCAGCATTCTGTGCAAGGCACAGGCTCCCAGTGGCTCCCAGTGGCTCCCAGTTCCGTATGGAGCGTGTCACTCACCCAGCTGGCAGCGTCCCCTCCCGGTGCCCCCTCCCAGTGCCGCCTGCCCTCCCGGGCTCTCACAGTGACTCAGAATGGGTGATTTTACTAAAAATCAACAAATGTTCGTGTATGACATCCTCAAACCGAAGCTGTGGCTGCCCCTGGATCCCTGGCAGTGCCCAAGGCCGGGTTGGACAGGGCATGGAGCAGCCTGGGACAGTGGGAGGTGTCCCTGCCATGGCAGGGTGGCACTGGATGGGCTTTGAGGTCCCTCTCAACCCAAACCATTCCATGAATCTGTGATTCCTAATTCTGTTCTCCTCCCTACATCCTTTGATTTTGGTATTTCGTGAGACGTTCCTTAAATTTTGATCATTGAGATTCTCACTCTCGCGCCTTTGGAATCTCCCCGTGGATGGCCCCAGAGCAGAGATTTCCCTGCCTGATGCAGCTGTAACAGTTCTGCAAGCTGGGAGCACCAGCGTCACCCAGTGTCACCCAGTATCACCCAATATCCCCCAGTATCACCCAATATCCCCCAGTATCACCCAATATCCCCCAGTATCACCCAATATCCCCCAGTATCACCCAATATCCCCCAGTATCACCCAATATCCCCCAGTATCACCCAATATCCCCCAGTATCACCCAATATCCCCCAGTATCACCCAATATCCCCCAGTATCACCCAATATCCCCCAGTATCACCCAATATCCCCCAGTATCACCCAATATCCCCCAGTATCACCCAATATCCCCCAGTATCACCCAATATCCCCCAGTATCACCCAATATCCCCCAGTATCACCCAATATCCCCCAGTATCACCCAATATCCCCCAGTATCACCCAATATCCCCCAGTATCACCCAATATCCCCCAGTATCACCCAATATCCCCCAGTATCACCCAATATCCCCCAGTATCACCCAATATCCCCCAGTATCACCCAATATCCCCCAGTATCACCCAATATCCCCCAGTATCACCCAATATCCCCCAGTATCACCCAATATCCCCCAGTATCACCCAATATCCCCCAGTATCACCCAATATCCCCCAGTATCACCCAATATCCCCCAGTATCACCCAATATCCCCCAGTATCACCCAATATCCCCCAGTATCACCCAATATCCCCCAGTATCACCCAATATCCCCCAGTATCACCCAATATCCCCCAGTATCACCCAATATCCCCCAGTATCACCCAATATCCCCCAGTATCACCCAATATCCCCCAGTATCACCCAATATCCCCCAGTATCACCCAATATCCCCCAGTATCACCCAATATCCCCCAGTATCACCCAATATCCCCCAGTATCACCCAATATCCCCCAGTATCACCCAATATCCCCCAGTATCACCCAATATCCCCCAGTATCACCCAATATCCCCCAGTATCACCCAATATCCCCCAGTATCACCCAATATCCCCCAGTATCACCCAATATCCCCCAGTATCACCCAATATCCCCCAGTATCACCCAATATCACCCAGTGTCACCCAAC